>WBZZ01006998.1:2500-5000 GCA_019918135.1 Paulinella micropora | reverse complement strand
CAAGGGTGCTTCCTTCGTTTTGAAGACGCATGCCCCTTCGACCTCTCCTGGGCTCGCCTCATCGGAACCCGTAATCCCCGTTTAATCTCTTGGGTCATCAACGCAAGCACAAACTCGGTTTTTACCCCCGACCTTAGACGTCTGTGGGGAATCATTCCCAACAACAAGTGTGCCCTCTGTTCTGGTCAAGCACATCTATGCCACATCCTCTCCGGTTGCCATGTTGCCCTCAAACAAGGCCGCTATACCTGGCGTCATGACTCTGTGCTCTGCACTATTGAAGCTCCCCTTCAAAAACACATCGAGAGCCATAACAAACGCTCCCCTATAGACCAAAATGAATCAAAGTCTATGTTTGTGAGAGGGCCAGCAGAAGCCTAAGAGACAGTCATTTCATCGACCATCCTGCTTGACACTGCAAACGATTGGCAACTCCAAACCCAATACACCGGTTCTGAGCAAGCCTTTCCTGTCCACATTTGTGTCACTGACCTCCGCCCCGATATCGTTGTCTGGTCACTGTCTACCAAGATATGTATTCTGATCGAGCTAACGTGCCCGGTCGAGGAAAACATCCTTGACGCACGAGCCTACAAGACCAACCGATACAACGAGCTCAAATCTCAAATCGAGGACAACGGATGGACCTGCCACCTTCGACCAATCGAATGCGGGGCTCGCGGCATGGTATCGTTCTCTGTTCATCGATGTTTCCGCGCCTTGGGTTTTTCCCATCCCCAATCCAAATCCCTTTGCTTCAAGCTATCCTCCTGCGTAGCTCGTTGCTCTTTTGCGATTTATCGCTCCTGTGCAGTCAAAAATTGGACTAATCTTCCTCTAGTCCGTATTGGTGACTGCATTCCATCATAGCCGTCCAGTGTTGCATAGCCCGGGCTAGGTCCCTGCGGGGGTTTAGGCCTCATACAATGTCATCATTGTAGCTTGCGCAAGCTTACGGTGCTCAAAACACTTGGACTAACGGCTTCCTTTTCTTTCTCTTCTTCCTTATCCTCCCACTCTCCATTCCTAGATTGCCTTTTTCTTCAACGTCCTTCCTCCTCTTCTTTTTCCAGAACACAGTCTACCCGTGATTCCCATCCCGGACACATGCACAGTACACAAATTATTGTTTGATGTGAAACTGCGTTCCTTTGCAAGGACTACATTCCTTTGCGACATCTCATCTATCTATCTATCTATCTATCTATCTATCTATCTATCTATCTATCTATCTATCTATCTATCTATCTATCTATCTATCTATCTATCTATGGGAAGAATTTTTGTACCAGCGCCAGGTTTTAGTTTTTTCCTTTCCACCCACCTAAAGAGTAGGAGAGTAAGAGAGAGAGAGAGAGAGAAAGGGGGGGGGGGGGTGGGTGGGTGGGGAGAAAGAGGAAGAAAGAGGAAGAAAGACGAAGAGAGAGAGAGAGAGAGAGAGAGAGAGAGAGAGAGAACGATGTATGTTTGTTCGTATATAGTGTGTACGACTTTTCTTCTCTAGTGTTTGCATCATGCTTGCGATATGTATGCATGTACGTACGTAGTACATATTACTTTGTTGTTCTAGTGTTCGCATCATGCTTGCCATGTGTATGTATGTTTTTTATGTGTATGCATTACTTTTATTTCTCCAGTGTTTGCATCATGCTTGCCATATGTATGTACGTATGTATGTATGTATGTATGTATGTATGTATGTATGCATGTAAGTAAGTAAGTAAGTAAGTAAGTAAGTAAGCAAGGAAGTAAGTATGCATGTATGTATGTATGTATGTATGTATGTATGTATGTTTGTATGTATGTATGCATGTATGCATGTATGTATGTATGTATGTATGTATATATGTATGCATGCATGCATGCAAGTACGTATGCATCCAGTGTTTAATTACTTTTCTTTCTCCAGTGTTTGCATCATGCTTGCCAGATGTATGTACGTATGTATGTATCTATGTATGTATGTATGCATGCATGCATGCATGCAAGTATGTATGCATCCAGTGTTTAATGACTTTTCTTTCTCCAGTGTTTGCATCATGCTTGCCAGATGTATGTATGTATGTATGTATGTATGTATGCATGCATGTATGCATCCAGTGTTTAATTACTTTTCTTTCTCCAGTGTTTGCATCATGCTTGCCAGATGTATGTACGTATGTATGTATGTATGTATGTATGTATGTATGCATGTATGCATGCATGCAAGTATGTATGCATCCAGTGTTTAATTACTTTTCTTTCTCCAGTGTTTGCATCATGCAAATATGTATGCATCCAGTGTTTAATTACTTTTCTTTCTCCAGTGTTTGCATCATGCTTGCCAGATGCATGTATGTATGTATGTATGTATGTATGTATGTATGAATGCATCCAGTGTTTAATTACTTTTCTTTCTCCAGTGTTTGCATCATGCTTGCCAGATGTATGTATGTATGTATGTATGTATGTATGTATGTATGTATGCATGCATGCATGCATGTATGTATGCATCCAGTGT
>WBZZ01006997.1:42500-52789 GCA_019918135.1 Paulinella micropora | reverse complement strand
ATGTTTATTAGTAGGAAGTTGTGTGCGGCGGAGAGAAACTATTGCACAAGGCAAAGAGAGGCGTTGGCGGTAGTATGGGCCCTCAAGAGGCTCAGAGAGTATTTGTGGGGAGGACCTCAATTTACTGTCAGAACTGATCATCATAACCTGTTATGGTTGATGAATCATGAACAGACGGGACGGCTGGCGCGGTGGCAAGCGTTCTTGTCTTGTTTCGATTTTACAATGGTCCATCTACCGGGAAAGCGAAATGTGGTCGCTGATAGCCTCTCTAGTAGTAGGCTAGAGTTTAACTCAGAACTATCGGCGTTGGTGTCCACGGTGGAGATGGAAGACTTGTCCACTGACAAGGTGTATGAGGTCAGCCGCATTGAGGCGATGGAGATGGCGAGTGGAGTCCGATATGACCGCACAGGTCTACGGTACAGTCCACAAGGCCCGGATCACGGGATATGTTGTGAGCTACATACCCAGGAGGACGCTGAGTGGTCCTATGAGGTATATGAGAATGCGAAGGCGAACATAAGAGAGGAAGAGGAGACGCAGGAAGTTTATGCGGAGCCTCCTCAAGAGCGGAGAAGTGACCTAGACGATGACCCGGAAAGAATCGGGTACGGCTAGAAGATGGTACTATCCATATAGCCTCGCCTACCGCATGGAGGCAACAACAGGCTCAAGATCCGGAGTTTAAAGAACTGATACAGTTATATCAGAACCCGGATGAGCTACGGATGACAAAAGCGATCAAAGATCAGATGAAGGAGATGGGATGAAGAGATGGTCTACTGTGGTACAAGGGCCTTCACGGTCGCTATGCGTCACAGCCGGACAAATGGACCCTTTGGGTACCGGAGAGTCTGAGACGATTTATATTTGTCGCAGCCCACAATTGCCCACTTTTGGCGCATCCGGGTCGACAACGAACTCATATGTTCGTAGCGAGGCGATTCTGGTGGAAGAAGATGAAGGAGGAGATAGATCAGGCGGTGGATGCATGCATCCCGTGCAAGATAAACAAAACACCACTGAAGGCAAATTTCGGCCTGATTGGCGAATTTCCTCTTCATGCGGGGATGTTTGAGTTTATACACATTGATCATGTGGGACCTTTCCCAGAATCGAAGGATGGTTACAAATACCTCCTTACGGCTATTGACAGAGCCACCAACTATGTGTGGATCATCCCTGTCAAAGACGTTACCGGCAAGACGACGGCCGAGGCGCTGATCGATAGGATCATCTCACAGATCGGAGTACCAAGAAAGATATGTTCTGATCGAGGCTCGGACTTTAATAACGAGGTCATCGACAAACTATCTAAGTATTACGGGATGAAATGGCAATATGTTACTGCCTATAACCCGCGAGCAAATGGGAAAATCGAGCGGGTACACAGACCCCTCAAAGCCTCGCTAAAGATGTATTGCACGAAGAAGGAGAATCAAAGAGCATGGGTCGAGGCAGCACCATCATTTGCGTTTGCAATGAACTGTCTACCCTCTACGGCGTTAGGATGCTCGAAGAGCTCAATCTCGCCATATCAGTTAGTATATGGGCGTGAGCCTGATATCCCGACTTCGCTCCTTCACCCAAAAGACACTTGGGCGGATGCGGATGAGTTGCTTGGGATGAGACTTAGAGTGAAGATGGAGGCGGAACAAATAGTCAGGGCGCATAGAGAGGCGGAGCGCCGAAAGACTGATGCTGAAGGGGTGCGACAAGCGCACTTGGATCAGATCAAGTTCCAGGTCGGGGATATTGTACTATTGTACCATCCTCAAGTCCCGAAGGGAGTCAGCTCTAAGCTGTTCACTCACTGGAAAGGACCTTATCAGATTATGGAACAGACGGGACCTCTGAATTACAAGATCAGGGGTAGAGGGAAGGTGCAAATTGTGAATGTAAGAAGGCTGATTAAGTATGATCCCTTCTTACTGGAAGATGAATCCGTTGAGGAGGCGTTAAAACGGATGAAGGATGATTTCAAAGAGTTGCCGCCCATCCACAAGGAGGCTGGCATAGACCAAGACGATGCTTATCGGGCACCGATAGCTGAGAAGGAGGAGAGTGAGGTGGACAGTAAGGAGAAGACTGACCGCATAAGCGCGGTGGGGACTCAGTCCAAGTCTCCGCGAGAGCATAGCGGAAAGAAGGAGAAGATCACAGAGGCGCAGCTAAGGAGAGCGCGGAATGATCTTATCAACGACCAACCGAGGAAGGCGATGAGGTCGATGGATCAAAGGACGTCCACCAGGAGGAGGAGGGGATGGACACTGACCCAAACGCGGGCAACGTTGAGATTGTCCATGAGCGATGGAAGGAAGGCGATGCGATAGCAACCATCGCATGGGTGAAAAATGTTTTCTATCTGATGAGACCAGCGGAACAACATGTCGCTGATGACACTCTCTCAGACTTATACTTGATGCGGGTCGTGGCGGTCCCACGACAGATGCGTGTCACACGGACACTCAAAATATCATCAGCCGCAAAGATAGTACAACCGATACTCCAGTTCTGGAGAAGTATGGACCCGGTTGAGGATCCAAAGGCAAGACATCGTCTGCCAGTATATAAAGACGCAAAAAGTCTCGAGACATGGGATGATACAATTACTCCCAGAGACAAGGATTACACTGCGTGGACCATTCAGACACTGCCAAGAGGAGTGCTTGATGTCCCTTTTGAATTATCGTTGGGCGGAATCCCTAATAAGATCTGGGACATTCTCGAACAGTCAAAGTTCGATCTGACTTTTGTTGGTGGTCCTCCACCAGGCAAAGAAATCCGCGCCAGACGACGAAGGCAGTGACAAAGAAACTATTTTTCTTTATGCGTCTCAAATAAACTGATTGATTGCCCACGGCGTATCATGATTTGATCATGCATCATCAGTTATCAATATGAATATTAAAAAGACTCAGTGATATAACTTGGCATTCGATCGCAACATACGAGTGCGAAAGGTCGATCGACGATGATACTACACCGTATACGGGGATCGCTAGTGTATTGAGCGATGGTGTTCCCGGGTATGACCCTTTCCAAGTCCTGGGATGATGTTCTCGAAAATGAAATGTTCTCTGAAACTTTCATTAAATTATTTTTTACGATAGATTATATACTGTCGTACCTGAGCACGGTCAATCTCTACTTGTGTCGGTATATCGCAGGGTCGGGTACATACACCTCGACTTCGGATATAGCTATTAGGACTGGCCCCCTAATATTATATCATAGGATATCCGCCTTATACAAGGGTATGTCATTAAAAAAGACAATGTACTTACGATCTCCCTGTGAATAATAATAATAATAATGATAATGATAAGAAGAAGAAGGAGATCAAAGGGGGAATCGTACTACAGCACCACGTTGCTTGTATTTTTTTATTAATTGTACGTTTGTTCTTGACATACTGCCGAAAAAAAAAAGAAAAAAAAAAGAAATTGAGGGGAAGGAGTTCAAAATTTACAAGAAAGGCTAGAGAATCCGCTTTGACGTGCCGTATGAGGATATATTTATCGTCTTTTAGCGTCTATCCGTGGGTCGATGCGCTGTGTGGCATGACTCCATAGCGCATACTATTTGCAGAAAGAAATCAGGTGTATGACGAAAATGCTATTTCCGTCATAAAATCGGGAGGGGGTACTGTAGGCATCACCCCCCGGATAGCCGGTTAAAAATACCTTTTCCTGGTGACAGGTGCACCAGCTTGTTTTTCAGTATTATTTGTCCGGATTGGACCTGATGCCATTTTATTCCTGGTCTGTTGCCGTTTTCCTTTTTGGCTTCACTGAGCTAATACAACGAGACATCATTCTCATTCTTGAGGACTGTGTTTGGTTGTATTACCGACTTTTTACGAGCTATCGTTGGGGGCATTACATCCGTAATCTCCAGACCAAGGACATCGGCAGATCGGAACGATCAGTATTGCCATTATATACCGGGTGGGCCGGCATAGGACTGATCAGGCTGACGCTCACGATCATCTTCATAATCTAACTTTTGAGTCACACCGTGAAATTCAAGTAGTATTGAATTGACTGATAGTATTAGTAAGACTGATCACAGAGGGGTACTCTGACTCGGAGTCAGCCGGGCACGGTATTGTATGTTGCGTGACTGAAAGCCTCTTCTTATATACATAAGGAGTTATTAATTAGTATTAATGTGATCATGATTCAAGTATATATTAACTGAAAGTTGACTTCAGGTGACGTCGCCGTACAAAATGACTGCAGCCGATTCCTAGTCATTCTCAAGTTTTTTTTTGTTTTAACCTTTACCTATACTTATCCATCTATCTATCTATCTATCTATCCATCCATCTATCTATCTATCTATCTATCTATCTATCTATCCATCCATCTATCTATCTATCTATCTATCTATCTATCTATCTATCTATCTATCTATCTATCTATCTATCTATCTATCTATCTATCTATCTATCTATCTATCTATCTATCTATCTTGGCGGTGTGGAATGGATGCCTATGTCTTCGGATATAGACCAAACATATCTATCTATCTATCTATCTATCTATCTATCTATCTATCTATCTATCTATCTATCTATCTATCTATCTATCTATCTATCCTGGAGACGGTCTCTGCCACTGGCAACTCAGCCTAGGGTTCAGATCTAACTATCTCCTACAATGACGATTTTGTGTCCGCCGTCAATCGCGCGCAGCTGTTGTATAAATGTCAATATTTATATTGCTTTTTGGCAATACTAATATTACATAAAGTTCAATACTGACATTGCTCTTTTGCAATGTTAATATTGCACAAATGCTAATATTTATATTGCATACATTTCAATGTTAATATTGCTTTTTGGCAATATTGATATTGCATAATTTCAATATTAATAATGCTTTTTGGCAATATTAATATTGCATCAATTTTAATATTAATATTGCTTTTTGGCAATATTAATACTGCGTAATTTTAATATTAATATTGCTTTTTGGCAATATTAATATTGCATTCATTGCAATATTAATATTGCTTTTTGCCAATATTAATATTTGCTCTTTTGCAATTTAAATATTGCATAAATGTTAATACCTATATTGCTTTTTTGCAATATAAATATATCATTGATATTTTTATTATGGTTTGCTCCGGCCGGATACCGGAATTAACAGACGTTAAAATTTATTTGAGACCGTTACTTTTTCGTTTGACCGTTACTCTTTTGGTAAGTAGTAAGGCCGGCGCGCCGGCAAAGCCGGCGCGTTTGGTTTGTTCCGGCTGTGTTTGTTGTTGTTTTCTAAGTTTTTCGAAGTTGGCAAAGAGAAAAGCTCTTTCCCACTTCGAAAAATTCCCACCCACCCACATCCGTTTGCTCCAGTGTCGTGTTCGTAGTAAGAAGCCAGGTCCTGGCACGTCGTGGTCGCAACCTTCGTTTGTTCCTTCTGCTATGTGTTCGTGCCCGTTTTCCTCGTTTGCCTTGTTTTAGGACCAGCCCCCGGTCTAGCAGTCCACTTTTCCCCTCCTCCACCCGGTTTTACCGTCCGCCTTTTCCCCTCCTCCACCCGGTCTGACCTTCCTCCTTTCCCCTCCTCCATCTTTTCTACCGTCCTCTTTCCCCACCTCCTCCAGTTTTAATAAGTTTGAGTCCTTGGTTAGTCTGAGTTAGTTTCACGCTCGCTCTTTGTCAAATAACTACTTACCTAAGCCCTTTTCCCACTTGCCCTGCAAGCTCCCGGTCTGACTAACCGGGGGGGACTAATAATAACTTCATAAGGGACTATATTATAACTCCAATACTATTATTCCAATACCTAACCTGGAAGCACTGAGTCCGAGTCTTCGTCAACTCTTCGGAATCTGTTAGATCTACTTTAATCAGCATATACAAAGCGCAACGTGACTTCGCATTTCTTACCTTTATTAAACTTCTTACCTGAACTTGCTCTGGAAAAAATCCTTTTGCGCTCCAGCAAATTCCTTTTTTGCCCATATCAGCTCATAATTTTCCTCACTGGCTGTGATATGTTCTCTTTCCAATCTAGCCTACTTACATTCTTTACAATACAACCTAAACCATTTCAACCTAAACCATCTCTCCACCACAGATAGTTTCCTTCAGAATTCTTTGTCTTCAGCACAGCGCAAATACCCTGGAAACACCCTGCCCTTTACCGAATTTACCAAGCCCTTAACCCAGCCCTTAGCCTTTAACCTTACAATCACCCAACCCTTACCAAGCCCGTAACCCAGCCCTTAGCCTTTAACCTTACAATCACCCAACCCTTACCCTCTACTGAAATTAACCTTGGCAAAGGGGTGAGCACGGTCACTCGTGGTCCGGTAAACCCCTGTTCTTAGATGACTATTCTCGAAAGTCACATACGCATCCTTGTCCCTTCTTAGAGTTCGGGATTCGACACGCCTCCACCACCAGGCCGCCTACTATGAGAAATCATAGCAGAGACAATCAACTGCCCTCTTCCTTTATGTGCGTGAATGTGTGCGTACGTGTGTGTACGTGTCTCTCGAAGGACCCCCCTACACGCTTCGTTTCGTTGATTGGGGAGAAGTGAACGCCGTTGCTCCTGCCCCTTGCCCACTACTGGTTGCGTCAGCTAACCCAGACTCCGTTTGGATCCAACGACCTCCTTCATCTCAATGCATTAGCGTGCTGCGTTGGACTCAGTTGGCAACGTTCATTCAACTGGCTCGTTAACTAAACTTAACTCAACTGTCAGTGTGACCGGACAGTCTAGTCTTGGACGGATCCGGCCGCAGTGTTCCACTTGCCTTGTCGTATGTTGAGCGAGCTTGAAAGAGCGCTTGAGCCTAGACCTATATTCTTTTCCCCCATTTGATTCCGACGAGATCGGATCGTCTAGGCTTCCATTAAAGCTCTGTTCTTTGTTCTGTGTTTCTCAGTAAGGGAAAAGTAACCAAGGATTAAAGTAGATTTTAATATGTTTTAATGTTTCTATGTTTCTTTTCATTTAAGGCGGTGCGATCGCGCTTGGTGATTTCTATGATAGCTTTCTACGACCTATTTATAGTATAAATATATGTGCACCGTGAATTCGAATTCCGAAACGTTACGTTAACAGACAAACTAGTTATACAAGACACATAAAAAGTGATTTACATACTGGTAATTTTTTATCCTTGCATGCACACCTCCCTACCAACCTGCTCTATGCATGTCCTTAGAGAGACTATCTTTCCATCTTTCTTGTCTGTTCCTGAGATATCGGCAGGGCCGTTGAGAAAGAACCGGCAGCAAAGCGAGGAAAAAGTCATATCTATTTGGAATTCATATCATTACTTCCATATATATCTTCTTTAAGTTGAGGCATTTAGCCTCTGTCAGGACAGCTTCAAGGACGTAATTGAGTTTCTAGATTTTCTTTGAGTTTGGTCGTTTCTTCTTTTTGAGTTCATTTCCAGCTTCGAATTCTCCAAGAGCTCACAAGGCACTCAGTTATGGGTAGCAGTTGACAGACAAACAATCTCCCGCAAAAATCAAAGCAGACGCTACTGCCCATAAGTGAGTACCAAAGAAGCATTGTGCAAAAACTACCCAGTTCTTCCCGATTGCTCGAAATTTTCTTTCTCAGTTCGTCCTTCCCGAAAGCAGAGAAACATTGTGCAGAAACGTGCTGTCCGGATTACCAAAAATTAGACAGTTAGCAGGGAAGTATGCTTAGGTGTTTATGATATTGCTTTTTTGCAACATTAATATTGCACAAATGCTAATATTTATATTGCATACATTTCAATATTAATATTGCTTTTTGGCAATATTAATATTGCATAGTTCCAATATTAGTATTACTTTTTAGCAATATTAATAGTGCATCAATTTCAATATTAATATTGCTTTTTGGCAATATTAATATTGCATAATTTTAATATTGGTATTGCTTTTTGGCAATATTATCGCATACATGTCAATATTAATATTGCTTTTTGGCAATATTAATATTGCGCGCACCGAGCAGGAATTCCTGCCCGGTTCCAAAATCCCTGAACCTGAATTTTTCCTTTCATACAAACCTAGTTGATACAGTCAAAAAATTACGTCCGAACCTTTTGATACAGGCAAAACAAGAATTTTTTTGAAAATATTGCATGCATTTCAATATTAATATTGCTTTTTTTTTTGCAATATTACTATTGTACATTTCAATATTAATATTGATTTTCGGCAATATTAATATTTGCTCTTTTGCAATTTAAATATTACATAAATGTTAATATCTATATTGCTTTTTCGCAATATAAATATATCATTGATATTTTTATCTGTTTTAATGTTTCTTTTTATCTGTTTTAATACATACATACGTCAACATCTCTCAACATTTATACATACATACATACATACACACACATACATACATCATCAATATTTTTATCTGTTTTAATGTTTCCAGGAACAAGCATATCAACAAATTTTGTTTCTGTGTCGGTGCGTTGCAGCCGAGGCAGCGGCAGGGACGGCAGGGCAGCGAAGGGAGAGGTCCACATCCCAAGCGTGCTAGACTTAGTCTATTCAGAACCTCTTCAAATTCTTCTTCTTCTTCTTCTTCTGCCTCTGCTTCTGTTTCGAGTTCAAGCTCATCTTCGTCTGAATCGCCTTCTTCGAGTAGTGACTCAGAGGAGGAAGCACGTTCCCCGCCTTCCAGTAACTCTGAAGAAGGCAGGCCCTGGAATTCTAGGACAAAGGCTGCAATCGTTGATATCTTGAAAAGACCTTTTGTGCAAGGATGGGCTGTAAATTCCCAACAAGCCACAATCGCGTATGTAGCAGTAGCTTTGGTGGAGATCGTGACAGTTCACCGTGCACCCTACTAGTACGCGCTGATGGAAGTATTTTATAGTTTTCTTTGTCAGTTCGTCCTTCCCGATTTCCACGCCAGCACGTGGTTTAAGTTGATGTACGTCATTCAACCATCTCTTCCTCAGCTTACTACCTATCAGAGGTCACCTGTTTCGCACTGTCTCCTGATAGTGTTCAATAATTTACATTGACTAAATATCAATCTTTATATTGCTTTTTTGCAATATAAATATTGACTAAATTGCAATATTTATATTGACTTCTTGCAATATTAATATTACATCAGTTTCAATATCAATATTGCTTTCTTGCAATATTAGTATTGCATATATTTCAATATTAATATTGCTTTCATGCAATATTAGTATTGCATAAATGTCAATATGTTACGCTGGAATGTCCAATGGTCACTGAGACTTTACTATGATGTTCTTTGTTGTAATGTAACATTGATTCTACTATTATGAGTCATTATAGTCTGAGATTAGAGCTTCGCAAGGCATCTCGTAAGCACGCCGCGTTCCATTCAGGCAAGTCCCAATTGCACCTGCACATATAGGTCAAGCGCTCGTTGACAGTAGAAAGGAAGAAGAATGCTAACAAATACAAATACGTAAACATATAAACACATAGCACCCAGACCGACAGATGCAGACTAAAACGTCTTATACACACGCAAGACACAGAGATTTATATAGTATACATGTCTATCTATCTATCTATCTATCTATCTATCTATCTTCTATCTGTTATTCATATAGAGAGATAAGACAGGGAGGACCTAACACCTGCCCCGAGCTCAAAGCCTGCAGACACAGACAATACAGACTTTCCACACACACACACACATACTCCCTTATTCACTGCCTGCCTCCCTTCCTCCCTCTCCGTCTCTCTTTCTCTCTGTTGTTCTCTCTGTCTGGCTCTCTCTCTCTCTCTCTCTCGACAAAAGGCTGCTCTCTCTCGTGACAGCCTTTTGTCGCGCGCGCGCGCGCGAGAGAGAGAGAGAGAGAGATAGAGAGAGAGGTACAGACCATCATCATCCTCCTCATCCTCCTCCTCAACACTTGAATTCCATTCATACAAAGAAAGAGATATAGCTAAGATATGCGTGTGCATGCATGCCCGCCGTGTATATTCTTCGTCGTAGATAGATAGGCACATATTTTTGTAATCTTGTATGGGTGGGAGGTCCCTATCTTGGATAGATATACAAGTATGGAAGTGGGCAAGCCTTACACTTATGGAAGTGGGCAAGGCTTTGTCTTTGTCAAATGTAATTTAGGTGTGAATGAATGCAAATAGGCAGACAAGTCTCTGTCTATGTCGAATTAATTGAGCATGGATGTATGCAATGAGGTAGGCAAGTCTCCATCTCTGTGAAATGTAACTAAAGTAGGGATGCGTGCTGGTAGTATGCAAGTTTTCGTGTCTGAAATGATGGATGTAGGAAGACAGATAT
>WBZZ01006997.1:30000-32500 GCA_019918135.1 Paulinella micropora | reverse complement strand
TAGAGAGATGATAGATAGATAAATAGATAGATGAGATATCGACTAATGTCAGAAAAAAGGAGCTTCTGATTTCGTCAACCAAGGAAGTCTGTGAATAAAGTATTGACCCGATGCCCAGCTAAGCCGTGATGTTTGCACGGAAGGGACTGATACAGGCGATACCAAAGCTCCCTAGTACCAGGCGGGGCCAGGGCTCGTTCCATAAGCGCCCCTTGCAGAACGAGCTCCCACCTCCATTACAGAGGGCCCAGTAAGCAGATGGAGTTTCGAGACTGTTCGACAGTCTAGTATAAACCGACAGAGCACTGTGGGTTTTATTCCGGGCTCAACAAGCGAGAAAGGGCACCCTGAGGGAACAGGATTGTGCTTCCCGTCGCTATTTCGGCATGTGACTTATAGGCGTATGGCTAGGCACACATAAGGCACCCCACCACGGGCCCAGCACACCCACACCATCCCCTAATTCTCTGTCTGTCGACAGATGACACCCATTTCAAAACATCAAAGATAGATAGATAGATAGATGGATAGAGAGAGATAGAGAGATAGGTAGGTAGATAGGGATCACGCAGGCAGGTAGGTGGGCAGATAGATAGGCAAGCAGGCTCCTAAGCGGAGAGGAAGCTTACGAGCGAAAGAGGGCGCTTCGGTGGCGATGCTTCTGTCATGGAATGGATTTTCAGTCAGTAGGTAGGTAGTGCCTGCTTGCCTATCTATCTGCCCGCCTACCTGCCTGCGTGATCCCTATCTACCTATCTACCTACCTACTGATCGAAAGTCTATTCCATGACAGAAACATTTCCACCGAACCGCCCTCCTTCGCTCATAAGCTTCCTTTCCGCTTAGGTGCCTGCTTGCCTAACCAGCTACCTGCCTGCGAGATATCTATCCCTAAGAGAGGAAAGCTTACGAGCGAACGAGGGCGGTTCGGTGGGAATGCTTCGGTTATGGAATGGGCTTTCAATCAGAACCAAGTGGTAGCCGCAAGCAGGCAAGCTACGCAGCGCCGGCAACGCTGACCCTGCACAAGCACATGGTGTATGTATGTATGTATGTACGTATGTACGTCTGTGTATGTATGCGTGTGTATGTACGTACGTATGTATGTATGTATGTATGTATGTATGCATGTATGTATGTATGTATGTATGTACGGTGACAATTAAATAATAATTTCTTACAGTCAGCAACAGCTTTGAACGGATTTCTCGTGAAAGTTTGGCGAAAATAAATGATGATTGACTTGAACGGATTTCTCGCAAAAGTTTGGCGAAAATAAATGATGATTGACTTGAACGGATTTCTCGTGAAAGATTGGCGAAAATAAATGATGATTGACTTGAACGGATTTCTCGTGAAAGTTTGGCGAAAATAAATGATGATGGACTTGAACGGATTTCTCGTGAAAGTTTGGCGAAAATAAATGATGATTGACAAATGTGTCATACAGGCGAACAAACATATAAATTTTCAAAAACGCAGGATGATCTTCAAACAGGATTCACAGTCAGCCAAGTCGAGTATATGTACGTATATGAATGTATGTACATGAAGTGGTAAAATCATGCTACTTTGAGTTGATCTTTCTGGTTCAATCTCAAAGATACAGACAGATCACTATTAAAGATACGACAAGATAGATAGATAGATAGATAGGTAGATAGATAGATAGATAGATAGATAGATAGATAAATAGATGGATAGATGGATAGATGGATAAATGGATGGATGGATGGATAGATAGATAGATAGATAGATAGATAGATAGATAGATAGGTAGGTAGATAAATCTGAGCTAAAAGAGTTTGATAGCCCTTGTGATAGATGAGATGTCGCAAAGGAATGTAGTCCTTGCAAGGAACGCAGTTTCACATCAAACAGTAAATTGTGTACTGTGCATGTGTCCGGGATGGGAATCACGGGTAGACTGTGTTCTGTAAAAAAGAAGAGGAGGTAGGATAGCCCTTGTGATAGATAGATAGATAGATAGATAGATAGATAGATAGATAGATAGATAGATAGATAGATAGATAGATAGATAGATATTCCTTTCTGGCTATGTAGGAGTGAAGAGTACAAAGTAAAATGAGATAGATAGATAGATAGATATGAGCCTTCAAGCGATAGTTTTAGAACTGAACCTTTCTAGAGGCCGAAGAAGATAAACCATAATAATAATGGTAATAATAACAATAATAATAATAATAATAATAATAATAATGATAATAATAATAATGATAATAATAATAATAATAATAATAATAATTGTAAACCTGAATAATAATAATAATAATAATAATAATAATAATAATAATAATAATAATAATAATAATACTTCCTCTAAGGCATACTGATGCAGCTGATGGCACGATCCGTTTCCGGACATGAGCCTCCATGCCCTTGTTCGAGGTGCTCCATCCCCACCTAGTCAGTCTCTCGACTGATTATAGGGGCCACCGATGGAGCTCCTGAGGGCAAGACTACACTAAGCCGAGGTTAT
>WBZZ01006997.1:0-2500 GCA_019918135.1 Paulinella micropora | reverse complement strand
ATTATTAACATTATTTTTTTTTATTTTTTATTATCATTATTATCATTATCATTATCAGCATTATCATTATCACTATCATTATTATTATTATTATCCCTGAAAGGTGTTGGTGAAGGGGGTGTGGGGGTGGGGGGGGGGGGAAATGAAAATTGTGTACCCCCCCCCCATTTTCGCACCCCTGTCGGAATAAATCATGGTTTGTGGGAACGAGGGGGAGTTGGGAGCTCATATTTGCAGGGTGGTTAGCCCCAGACTCGATCTGATATGATTTTTTTGGAATTCACGCAAATATTTCTGTTAGGGGAGTGTCCTGAATGCCAAAATTCCTTCTTTTTTCCCACCTCAATCGGAATAAATCATGGTTTGTGTGAACCAGGAGGAGTTGGGAGCTCATATTGACAGGGTGGCTAGCCCCAGACTCGATCTTGAAGCTGATATAATTTTTTTGAATTCACGCAAATATTTGCATTAGGGGAGTGTCCTGAATGCGAAAATTCCTTGGTTTTAGGCTTTTTTTGCACCCTCGTCGGAATAAATCATGGTTTGTGTGAACCAGGAGGAGTTGGGCGCTCATATTAACAGGGTGTCTAGCCCCAGACTCGATGTTGATGCTGATATAATTACTTTGGAATTCACGCAAATATTTGCGTTAGGGGAGTGTCCTGAATGCCAAATTTCCTTGTTTTTTTGGCCTATTTTTGCACCCCCCATCGGAGTAAATCGTGGTTTGTGGGAGCGAGGAGGAGTTGGGAGCTCATATTGGCAGGGTGGTTAGCCCCAGACTCGATCTTGATGCTGGTATAACTTCTTTGGAATTCACGCAAATATTTGCGTTAGGGGAGTGTCATGAATGCCAAATTTCCTCTTTTTTTTTTGGGCAGTACTTGCCGGCGCCTCCGGCAAGTGAACGTACCCTGTCGACTGGGCAGGGGCTCCGGGGGGGCCTCCCCCCGGGAACCCCAGCCCTGTGATTGTACGTACCCGTTCTGGTCGCGGGTGGCACCCACACCTGAAAATTGAGGTTTTTTTTGCCACCAGGCGCCCTTTGTGGCATCTCCGGCAATTCAACGTACCCTGTCGAAGGGAAAGGGGGGGGTTCCGGGGGAGCCCTGCGATTGCACGTACCCGTTCTGGTCGCAGGTGGCACCCACACCTGTTTATTGAGGTTTTTTGCCACCAGGCGCCCTTTGCGGCACCTCCGGCAATTCAACGTACCCTGTCGAAGGGAAAGGGGGCGGGGGGGGGGGGGGGGGGGGGGGGGGGGGGGGGGGGGGGGGGTCCGGGGGCCCTCCAAAAAGTGATAAGAAGTGGGGCTGGCGGGGTTTGGCGCGCGAAGCGCACAGGTAAACCATCCTTTCAGGTGTTGGCGCAGCCCCTAGTTATCATTATTATTATTATTATTATTATTTATGGACACCGTGATAGCCCAGTGGTCAAGTTCTACCATCTGGGCCCTGTCGCCAGTTCGATTCCCGTCGGTGCCACCAGTATTTTCATTGAACATACCGGTCTATTTCTGGACCAGTATTTTCATTGAACATACCGGCCCGTCTGGAAGTGTTGGAACTGCCCTTGCGGGGGTGTCATTAGAGCTTATCGTCAATTCTTCGTACTCCCCTCACGGGTGAGACGATGGAGGCGCATGTGCAGAAATGCATCAGCCATTGACAGAGAAGCACTATTATTATTATTATTATTATTATTATTATTGTTATTATTATTATTATTATTATTATTATTATTATTATCATCATCATATCATCATTATCATCATTATTATTACTATTATTTATTATTATTATTATTATTATTATTATTATTATTATTATTATTATTATTGTTATTGTTATTGTTATTATTATTATTATTATTATCATTATTATGGACACCGTGATAGCCCAGTGGTCAAGTTCTACCATCTGGGCCCTGTCGCCAGTTCGATTCCCGTCGGTGCAACATACCGGTCCGTGTGGAAGTGTTGGAACTGCCCTTGCGGGGGTGTCATTAGAGCCTATCGTCAATTCTTCGTACCTCCCCTCACGGGTGAGACGATGGAGGCGCATGTGCAGATTTGCATCAGCCATTGACAGAGAAGCACTATTATCATTATTATTATTATTATTATTATTATTATTGTTATTATTCTCCTTATATTCTTAGATTCTTAGATTCTTCTTATTTAGAGAAATGATTGTACAATTATACTCTTCTTCTTCTTCTTCTTCTTCTTCTTCGTTTCTTGGATTTTTTTATTTAGAGAGATTTAATGGGGAAACTGCAAACAGCTTCTTCTTCTTCTTCTTCTTCTTCTTCTTCTTCTTCTTCTTCTTCTTCTTCTTTCTTCGGATTCTTATTCCTGTTCAGAAATATACAAAAGCGATGACCTGAAACCATTTCAATATGTTTAAGAAAACGGCGTTCGTTTGAAACAAGGAGAACACGAACACGTTGAACCTTGCTATTTCTGTCCCCCCCCCCCCCCCCCCCCCCGCGGCACAGG
>WBZZ01006996.1:147500-177619 GCA_019918135.1 Paulinella micropora | reverse complement strand
AGTAACAAAGAAATTATTTTTCTTTATGCGTCTCAAATAAACTGATTGATTGCCCACGACGTATCATGATTTGATCATGCATCATCAGTTATCAATATGAATATTAAAAAGACTCAGTGATATAACTTGGCATTCGATCGCAACATACGAGTGCGAAATGTCGATCGACGATGATACTACACCGTATACGGGGATCGCTAGTGTATTGAGCGATGGTGTTCCCGGGTATGACCCTTTGCAAGTCCTGGGATGATGTTCTCGAAAATGAAATGTTCTCTGAAACTTTCATTCAACTATTTTTTTACGATAGATTATATACTGTCGTACCTGAGCACGGTCAATCTCTACTTGTGTCGGTATATCGCAGGGTCGGGTACATACACCTCGACTTCGGATATAGCTATTAGGACTGGCCCCCTAATACTATATCATAGGATATCCGCCTTATACAAGGGTATGTCATTAAAAAAGACAATGTACTTATGATCTCCCTGTGAATAATAATAATAATAATAATAATAATAATAATAATAATAATAATAATAATAATAATAATAAGAAGAAGAAGAAGAAGGAGATCAAGGGGGGAATACAGCACCACGTTGCTTGTATTTTTTATTAATAGTACGTTTGTTCTTGACATACTGCCGAAAAAAAAAATTGAGGGGAAGGAGTTCAAAATTTACAAGAAAGGCTAGAGAATCCGCTTTGACGTGCCGTATGAGGATATATTTATCGTCTTTTAGCGTCTATCCGTGGGTCGATGCGCTGTGTGGCATGACTCCATAGCGCATACTATTTGCAGAAAGAAATCAGAAGGTGTATGACGAAAATGCTATTTCCTTCATAAAATCGGGAGGGGGTACTGTAGGCATCACCCCCGGATAGCCGGTAAAAAGTACCTTTTCCTGGTGACAGGTGCACCAGCTTGTTTTTCAGTATTATTTGTCCGGATTGGACCTGATGCCACTTTATTCCTGGTCTGTTGCCGTTTTCCTTGTCGGCTTCACTGAGCTAATATAACGAGACATCATTCTCATCTTTTGAGGACTGTGTTTGGTTGTATTACCGACTTTCTACGAGCTATCGTTGGGGGCATTACAAGTTTAATTTAAATTTGACACTTGAATGTCCTCGGCTGTAATTGGAATACTTGCCACTCATAGCTCAGTGGTGGGCCCGGAAGCAGAAGAGATAAAATGGAAGAGTTAAAAAGGCTTTGAACTGAACTAAACTTGAGAAAATGAGAAAAGCCTGGTATTTTTTTATTAAAAGTGTTTTGCGAACTTAAAAGATTAAAATAATATTACTGACGACATTCCGAAGAGAAAAAAAAAATTGTTTTTCGATTTTGGTTGGAATTTTAAGTTTGTGTCAGTTTTTCATTTTTGTGGCAAAAATTCAAATTTTCCAATTTAACTGTAACATTTCGCGAAAATTTACGATATTTTGCGGACGAATATATCCGTTAATTTGAAAAATTCAAATTTCCAACCAAAATCGAAATTCCAACCAAAATTAAAATTCCAACCAAAATCGAAAAGCTAATTTTTTTTTCTCTTGAATGTCGTCAGTAATAATAATAATAAATAAATAAAAAGCTTATGATATTAAATTAAAAAATAATATATATTAATAAAATTTAAAAAAAAAGAAAAAAAAAAGTTGAAAAAACGAGTCATATTAATATATATTAATAATAACAAAAATTATAAAAGGAAGGAAAAATCAGACTAAAAATAGAAATGAAAAATGTAGTAATAAGAATGGAAATGAAATCATTTGAAGGCCCCACAACAAAGGGGAAAAGATTAGTGTGCGCGCAAAAAAAAAAAAAAAAAAAAAAAAAAAAAAAACTTGAAAAGAGAGAGAGAGAGAGAGAGCCTTGTATGGAATGGGAGCAAAGTCAGAATGGAACTCAAAGGTCCAACAAGCCAGCCACCACTAGAGTTCACAAACAAACACAAAAATAACAAAACCGTTCAACAACAACAACAACAACAACAACAACAACAACAACAACGACAAAAACGACAAAAACGACAAAAGCAGCAAAAGCAGCCAACGTGCCATACGCCCACGCTCGAGAAGAGAGGTAGAAATGAGTGGGAAGTGCAAGTAGGTAAACGAAGGTAGTGCCGTATGAAAGACGAGTCTGAATAAAACTGAAAACAATTGGAAAGGACAAGAGGGTAAGCTGAAGGAAGCTATAAATGGTAAATGAAAAACAAAAGAAAGGAAGGAGAGAAAGAATGCTCAAAGAAAAGGTCATTGAGTGGATCAGAAAGCTGTAAGTGTCTTACGCCATGCTACAGTTGAGTGGGTCAGAGGTCATGCACGTGTACAGCCCATCCTATTACTTATGTCCCAGGACGCAGACTCCAGCAAATTTGACCCCGAAGGTCGACGTCTTCTTTTCATTTTCCTCGTCTGGACGACATTCACTTCATTTTCATTTTCCTCGTCTCGATTTCGTCTTTTCATTTTTGCTCGGCATATGTCTAGCCATGCTTGGACTAGACGAAACACATTGTCTTTTCATTCTTACCTTACTTAAGCTAAAGACACATCGGCCCTTTTATTCTTAACACGGATATCGGTCCCATGCATGGGTCTGAAGGTTGCTTCGCAAACCCACAGTTGCGAGACGCAACGCGCGATCCTATGCCTGAAAGCGGTCGGCAGAGGGGGTGCTTATCAGCTTATCATGCGGCGCTTAGCGACGATTGCTGCAAGTAAGTGGGCAGGAATGGGTTGCGAAATAATAAGGTAAATCCTAGCCGAGTGTCGTCCAACTTACACTTGATCGATCAAGAGCGCTAGCGCTAGGATCACCGGCACGGCCAAATGCAGCACCCACGAAGCATCTGTGATGGACCGCGCACTGCTCGGAACCATGTACGAGCAGAAGGTAGACACGTTATTGGTGCTCAAACCCAAGAAGTGAAAAAGCGTAACATTCTCTTTACCTTCCAGCTGACACTCTGAGTTGTAGTAGGCTATTGCTTCGTAAACAGTTGAGTGGGTCGCGTAGCTGGTGCTCGCTAAGTTGCACAGGCCTCTCTTGGGGCCGACATGACAGTACATGCATGGCGTGTCTGCGGAGTGCGGGTGCTTCATTCCAAAACAACCACACCACCTACAAACGGACACAACCAACACTCCCAATCCATGCTTACATAATCTGCTTTCGCGCGTCCTGCAAGTCTATCGGTTAGTACGATCACATCCTTGTCGTTGTCAATCTTTTGAAAACATGTCAAATATGATCAGCTACTGCTTGTTGTCCACTTAAGAAACATTACTAATCTTCTAGCATTTTCTGCGGTAGATATTGATGCAAGTATCCATGCATGCGAGCGCTTACAGTTTCCGTCGTGGTTGGCACAGACCGTCGCCAAATTGCTCCTGGAGGGGGTGGCACTCCCGCTGCGAGACCGCGAGGCCGTGACACTGCGGCTGGGCGATTGTGAAGCTGGGCTTGGCGAGGCTGACGGGGTGGTCGTGAGACTGCTGGTAGGCGTTGCTGAGGCCGGGCTTGGTGATGCAGAAAAGGCATCACTCTCTAGATTGCCTACACGAATATATATATATATATATATATATATATATATATATATATATATAATTTATATTTATATTTATATTTATATTTATATTTATATTTATATTTATATTTATATTATATATATATATATAAAAAGCTTCTCTATATAATATATATATATTGGTATGTATGTGATGTATTTATTGTTCACTGTGCGACCAAACGACACAGCGTCGGGTCTGTTGCATGTGACGTGTGCTAGCCCAAATAAGACTCTTATGAGGCAAAAATCACTAGATTTTGATTGTTCCAGCAAGCAAACTTTTGAAAACGCCTTCCCTCCCTTATTTTTTTCCTCGCTTCCTTCCCCCTTTTCTACTTACTTCCCATGTTTCCTCCGGCGTATGCCGAACCTGGTGTTGCGGCGACGGTGCTTGCAGGTGATGCTGAGAGCAAGGTAGGCGTGGCCGAAGCTAAGGCAGACGTAAGGCTGCCGCTGGGCGATCGTGAAGCTAGGCTTGGCGAGACTGACGGGGTGATCGTCAGACTGCCGCTGCACGTTGCTGAGGCCGGACTTGGGGAGACCGACGGGGACAGACTTGGGGTGGTTGTCAGCGATGCAGACGCGGTAGCAGAGGCCGTGAGACTGCTGCTGGGCGTTGCTGGGGCCGATGTTTGCGAGGCTGACGGGGTGGTGGTGCGACTGCCGCTGGGCGTGGCTAGGGCCGGGCTTTGCGAGGCTGACGAGGTGGTGGTGAGACTGGCGTTGGGCGTTGCTGAGGCCGGGGCTGGCACAGTGATGGACAAAACTGCCATGTCGCACGTCGTCGCGTCAGGCGCTGGTAAGCATGCTATGTAGTTCACGCGCGTCACCAAAGGGCTGCCGTCCGACGGAAAGTCCTTCGGGTCCACCGTGGAAGGATCGAACACATACGTTCCGCTTGAATACAGCACCAACGTTCCACCGTTGTCACCAGTCATCGGAACCGATGGGTTTCCCGAAGCAATCGAGTGCACAGTACTGGTCAAGCGGTCCACTACCTTCACCACCTCCGTCACACCACCTGTCCCGTAGTCGTTGCTCGACACATTCCCCACCACCACTCCATGGGGCCACGTCGAGCTATCGAAGTCATCCTCAGCGATGGCGTACAGAACCTCCACGGTCAAAGTCGCCTGACGGCACAGTGTGAAGCCATTCATACAGATGGTGTAGTCGACGGAAGTCAAGAAGGGTGAGCCATCTATCCCAAACGCGATTTCAGGCAGTGCCGTAGGATCGAAGCTGTACGTCCCGTTTGGCAGCAGCTTGAAAATGCCGCCATTCGTACCCACCGTCGTGGGACCGCTTGGATCATTCGTCGCACTGACTCCTCCAAATGCGGTGACCTGCATCGGGCTGCTTCCAAAGTCATTGGATAGCACTGAGGGTCCTTGCAGGATCTGTTCGCTTCGCGGGGTTTCGTCGCTGTCATCGCTTGCAACAAGTTCAGGTGTGGGTGAGATGACATTAATTGTGGCTACTCGGCAAAGAGTCTCGTCGTATATCTATAGGACAATATAAAGGATGTACAAGAGAGTAGACAAGGCATGCTTTCGGACCTCAGCGTAACAGATGGTATAGCTGATGTAGCTGTTGTAGATGCAGTTGTTCGCTGCTGCTGATGCTGGCGGTGTGAACATCCACCGTCCATCTGAGTAAGCGGTGAAAGTGCCGCCATCACCAAGCGCTTCAACAGTCACTCCATTGTCATCCATAGGACGCTTGGATCTTGGAATGGTCAGATTTCCGGAAGTTCCTTCTACATACTTGGTAAAAAAATCATCCTCCGTGTCGCTGACGTCATTGAGATGTGCGTTCCCGGAAGAGACGGAGCAGTTAGGACCGCTGTCCATGAGGAAGGTCACGTCATCGGCCGGCTTCAGCGCGGAGCAGTTCCATGTCATGCTCCACCGCACGGCGTGCCACTCTCCAGGCAGGATCTCCAAGTTGCCGATACCGCCATTGTCTAACGGGAAGGGACTCCCAACCATGCCGTCGGGAACGGGAGATATCATCTCCGTCCCATCGAGCTTGGTGACGATATACTTGGTACTTCCACTGACATATTCAACACCTCGGTAGCTTCCCAAATCGGTGGTGAATTGAAAGCTGTTTGCTGGAATAGGTCGGCCAAAACTTGTGGTAATTTTGATCACCTTGCCCACAGAAGAGCAGTCGTCACCAAAGAAGGTGTCCTGACGTATTTGCGGCAGAGGTTGAACAGGATAGACAGAGGTGCCGCAGTCTGGACTTCTCAAAACGCCATCAAATTGCTGACCCCAAGCTACAATAATTTTTGCGGTTGTGCTGTTCGTATACACCTTTGTGCCCGAGAGATCTCTGTACAAAGTGCCATAATAGGAGAAAGCTTGCTGAGCGGTAAGGGCATACGTGGCTTCAGGTAGTAGGTCGCCATCTTCATCGATGAAGACGTGAGCGGCCTTGGTGACACTGATCCAGAGAGGCAAGTAAGTGGGCGCTTGAATAACGCAGGTACTGGAGGTGTTGGAAAGACAGTCATTGGAAGGGGTGGCACCCCAACCCAAAGCCACGATTGCCTCAGGTTGCAGACGGCTCGCAGGAATGAGAGTGTGGCCTATTAAACACCAAAGGCAGAGCATTTTCTAGAAAATGCGTGCATGGTTTAAATCTGAGAAGGCAAACGAGCGTACCCCAATTTGAACGTATCCAATTGTCGTGTTGAAGGAAAGGTATGCAATCAGCTGAACACTGAACGCGGGCGGAATACTTTACTCCTATACAGTGAGGCAATATGCCGTACAAGTATCAAGAGAATGCTCTTAGAGTTCTTTCAAGATTCATCTGTGTCTAGGTCTCTTTTTCCTGGTCTCTCCTTTTTTTTTCCTGCTCCTTGTCCTCTCCTAGGCATCCTTCTGACCGAAAAAAGAAGTTGTGCGAGAAAAGTTGCACGGCAATAAAAGCAGGGCCTCATGAGCACCAAAGATGGCAGAGAGGGCTGCGTCGACGGTAGGATTGAAGGATAGAAAGAGCGACGGAGGGAATGGGGGAGGGATGCATGGATTGACCAGAAGTACATTTGGGCGTGAATTTGAAATCGGTTAGAACCAGCGCGATTCTACATGAAATGCGCTGCAAAGTAGGCCCGCGCAGTGCCCTTACAATGCGTAGTCACGCTTCATAACAAGGATATTCACACACATGAATGTAAATGGATACAAGTAGGATGACCGGTCGATAGCCGGATGACGGCGGTCTTCTTCGCAGGAACCAGGTACGTAGCAGCGCCCTGAGCCGGGTCTTGTGTCAAAGTCACAGTAATGTCATTCAACTGGTCGGGGTTGTAGACAAGCACATAGATGTTGTAAGGACTGCGAGTGCAGCCGGGGTCAGCCGCTGTCAGGTCGGAAAACACAGGAGTCCAACGAAGCTGCCAAACATACAATTATGTATATGCTTTCAAAACTGAGTGTAGAATTTTCCTGACCTGGTAACCTGTACTTAAATCGATCTGTCCTGTGAAGAGGGAAACAGCCACATTTTTGGTAGCAACGAGCTCATCGTTCACCAACACATCATATCGCACAGTCTCTCCTTCGTCGCCCTGGAAGCACGACTGAGTAGTGTTGTTCCTTTTGTGGCATACAGTGGTGTTGTCTTCCTCTAAGATGATGTAGGCGGCAACGAGACTGTATGAACCATAAGCTTCTTCAAAATTTCTCTCACACGTTTCAAAATCGATTCTGACGTTAAACCCGTGTAACAAATGCTGCGTTTGGTTTAGTGCATCATGTAGAGGATATCGGATGTAAGTGCATTCAGACCCCCCTGGAAGGCCACACGCAATTTGAGTGCCGAGTGACACTTGCTCCGATGCGTGATCACCCCCTAACCCAACACGAAAATGGGTCCCTGTCAACTGTCCTTCTGGGTAAATCTCAAATGCCCCAGCCTGGATGGGTCCGGCGTTCGTGGGATACCTAAGCAGTACCAAGAGCACATTTTTTTACCAAGTCCTTCAGTTTCTCTGCTGTGCTCTTAGTTCGCAAAATATATGCAAATATATATGTAATACGTTAAAATATCCCCCACCCCCAAACTTTCTTCCCCTCCGCCCCGGAATCGTCAGCCTGGAAAGACAAAGTGAAAATCATCGGATAGAAACTCGAAAATTTCAAAGGAATCTGACGATTTTTTTTTTTTTTCAAAAAATTACTAGAACCTTGTAATTCCTGGAAACGTAGAATTCTCAAAAATTTTCGGGATTTTTCCGCCTTTTTTTTTTTTTTTTTTCCCCAGTGACATCTTAACATACCCTTGTAAAAATATTCCCCGCCTGTCCCCCCGCCAGTCACCGGAAAAAGTAAAAATAATGGAGGGGGTCTCAAAATTTTTCTGAGAATAGATTTTTAGGTGGGGAAAGTCCCCAAACCTGCGCAAACAGGCCTCTCGGAAGGTAAAAGCATCACATGGCTAGATGGCTTGAATTTTTGTATTTCTCCCTCATATTTTCACTCCATTTTTAAGGGACGCTCCCAGGCCACACCCCCTCCCGAGGGGGAGGGTGTGTGTGTGTGTGTGGGGGGGGGGGGGGGGGGGGGTTAACTTACATAAAACAAAATACGGTCGCTGAGAAGATTCGGTCAGTCATTTTACGTTTGCAGAGCTCTCTTTGTCTCTCTTTATCTCTCTCTTTCTCTCTCTCTCTCTCTCTCTATCTATCTATCTATCTATCTATCTATCTATCTATCTATCTATCTATCTATCTATCTATCTCTCTCTCTCTCTCTCTCACACACACACAGACACTCGCTCTCTCTTCACTCACGCACACACTCGTGACACATAGAACACACGAGCATCAAACAGACTCTCTATTTATCTCGTTCTTTTTGCATAAACGAACACTAGACAGTACCCGGCCTTGACAACGACCACGGGCAGCGTAGACCAGAGGCGATCCCGTGCGTCATACATGATCATCGCTGGATCCCGGTGGTTGCTAGCATTGATAAATTGTTCCACCAAGACGAGACTGTCTGTTGCTTCAAACAAGTCGGTGGGGAATGTTGGATGGAACCCAGTCGCGAGGTCACCGTCCCCGAAAATAAGAGTTGTGCTTTGAGAGGGCTCTCTAATGTCCATCTCAAATCCATCCTCCCAATGATCGTACAGAATAATGGTTCCTGGGAAAACGATGCCAACAGCGAGGACAACGTTGAGGTCTTGACCGGTTCTTTCGAGATCAGTAGGAAGAAGATCTTGGAAATCTCGAAGCACCAGTTTCTCTGGTTGTGGATTCAGGTAGCTTTCCACATACGCAGGCGGCACTACATTGTAACAAACCAAAACCAAACATGATTTACACTTGCCTCCCTTCCAGCCATGTCTGACCTTTTTGAGATGAAACCAATCGAAGAAAGGAGAATCCCACCAGGAACGAGAGAAGCATTCCCCTCCGACTCCCTTCCTAAGCCCTCGAAGCTTTTTAGACTCTCCTTGCCGTCAGGACTGACTCAGGACCCAGAAGGGCTACTCCGGTACCCTTGACAGGAACGTAAGCCACTGTAGAGATTGGAACCGTTTTGACGGGAATTATTGCAACATTTGGGGACCCACTAGAGATCTCACTAGGTTTTGAAAAAATGAAAAAGGTGTGCCAACCCAGATTGTCACATGATAGGATTTCCTGAAATCGTCGGGCGATTACCGGACAATGCGGGTATTGCAGTGGGGAGGATAAGAAGTCTCGGTCGGTCCCGACGCTGAATTTTAAGCCAGGTTTTGCGAGTTAACCGCTTTTACGGGGCCAAACATGGTTTCGGCCATATCAATTGCCAAATTGGAACGTTCAGCTGTCCTAATCGAAATTGCTTACTCCAAAGATACCTACAATAAATGGTGCTGACGTGGAAAGCAGTATGATGAAACTAGAATTTGAGAAAGGACTTATTTGAAAACCTTCCTACTTGTATTAGGGTAATGCCCTCGCGGTGGCTTTTCTTCAGCCTTTTTTCAGGTCTGATTTTGTTTTGTTTGGTTGCCCGTTTGGTTGCCATTTGACTTGCCCGTTAGAAGATGATTACCGCTTTCTTACAGTCATTTTTTACAATGCCTGTAAGAAAACGGCCTTTTAGGACCAAATCGCCAAAAATCAACAAACAAGAAATCAAGAAGAAATCAAGACGAAATCAAGAAAGGACCGGTATTGACGAAGGAAATAAGCGAACAGGAAGAATGAAGGAAGAAGATATGGTAGAAACAAGGAAATATGGAATGGAACAAAAACCACACACCACACACAAAAAACACAATATCACCTACCAAAAATAACAGTCTGAAAAAGAAAACAAATGACGACAGAACCAAGAACAGAATTTTTAACGGTAGCCATATCGGCCCACCAAAACGAGAAAGGCATTTCAAACCACTCACCAGGAAAATTAGAAATAGAACATCTAGAACATAATCCAATCGGTCCAAGTATGGATTATATGGAAATAAAAAAAAAGAAACCGACCACCTAAACCTTTTTTCCTGCGACAAAAATCGTCGGCACTCGCCAGAGTTCAGAAACCAAAAAAGGCAAGAAGTCGGAAACACCAAGGTAAGTCAAAATGAGCGAGAGTTTGATTAGTAAAGAAAATAGAACCATTGATGATTATGTTTTTATGTTTGAAACTTCTAAGCAAGGTAAAGATAAAATAAGAAAGATTATCTTTACAGCAGAAGAAAAAATAAATAAAATCAATAAAGAAATAGAACTACTAATAACAAAAAGAAATCAAGAGCGAGTAAAGTTGGAAGGTGCTAATAAAGTATTGAAAAAAATAGTTGATGAAGGAATTGATGTAGAAGAAGATAGGAGATTTGATTTGGAGAGAAAAAGTAAATTAATCAGAAAGGAGAAAGAATTGAAAATGTTTAAGATTTGGAAAAAAGATAACAGATATGAGTATGATGAAGTAGTGATAAATAAAATAAGAAAAGGAATAGATGAAGAAGGATTGACTTTTAATAAATCCTTTATTCGTTATTCAGATTATGACTTACATAAGTTAAATGAAAATGCTAATATGTATAAATGTATGAGAGAGAGTGAGAACAGTGGTCTAAACCACTAAGCCCCTTATCACATAGGGCTATATAAGTAGTGTGTGTATATTTATTCAAAAAAAACCAAAACACCCAACTTACAAAGAAATTTATTCTTATGTTGTTTTTGTAGAATGGATGATTTAGCTTCTGCTTTGGAAGGTGTCCAGTTTGACCCAGCCCCAGCCGAGCCAGCCCCAGCCGAGCCCAACCCAGCCGAGCCAGCCCCAGCCGAGCCCAACCCAGCCGAGCCAGCCCCAGCCGAGCCCAACCCAGCCCAAGCCGAGCTTGAAGACGACATCCCAAATGGGTGGAGAAAGTTTGGAGATGTTGGCGAGCTATTTGACCAAACTGATAATTCAAGGTTCGTCGGGCTTCCGAGAGAATTTCTTCGGGCGGATAAGAAGGTGAAATTTTGGGGAAGGAAGCCAGCCGTTTTTGCCGATGAGAAAGATTACTTTTTCGCACACATTGAAAGAAATAGGCTGATTGAAAAACCAAAACACGAATTTCATTTTCTTGTTTCCATTCGCGACCCTGATGAGTTGATTATTTTCAATTCAATCACGGCAATCAACAGAGTTCTGAAAGCTCGCGCATATCAAATCAACTGGATTATTCCTATCGGTCGTTATATTTAATTAAATGTTGCTAGGACCAGATATCGTTAAATATTCATCTCATTTAGAATATTTGACGCCATTTGGTTTCTCCATTACAAATCAAGTATTACTTTCGCTTTCTTTTCTCTTTTGCTCGTCCTGATATTCTCAGGTTGGATGTCTTCTCTCTTTAACTGTTCCTTAGTTTTCTTTTCTTTTGTTAAATCTTTAACTTGTTCGTTAATTTGTTTTTCCTCGTCCGCCGGTTTATCAAATTTGGTCTTCAATAGTTCCCTAGGACTGACCAACTCGTCTGAATTTAATATTAACTTGAAGCCCTTACGACCAACTACTGTAAATATCTGCTTACTGTATTGTCGGCCCCCCTTTGAAAATAATTCCTTTTTAATTCCTTTCTCACTTTATCGCCCTTTTCAAATTCTTCTATGAAATGGTCTCGTTGAATAAGTTGTTTATTTTTATTTACACCCTTAAATACATCAATCGGCTTAGCTTGAATTGTTCTGTGAAACCTCATATTATAAGCATCAACCATATCATCAATCCAAGAAACCCAATCAAAATTACCATTAGTTTCAAATAGAATGTCAAGCCACCGCCTTATCGTCCGTATTACTCTATCTACGATAGCAAGAGCCCTATGGTCGCCAATTTCAACCGTCCTATGGTCAATATTGTTTTCTCTGAAATAATCTTTAACCATTCCTTTATATTCACTTCCACTGTCGGTTGTAATGCTTTCTGGTGTATATGGTATTGATTTTAAAGCCATATAAACTTCCTTAGCCGTTTTGTTTTTAAGCGGTTTAATGATTAAAAATCGGCTGTGAGTGTCAATCCAAAATAACATCCAGGCATAACCTTTATTTCCTTTCTTGTCTTTAAGTTTAGACATATCCGCCAAATCTACAAATACTTGTTTAAGTGGTTTGTCGGACCATATCGTATTCCATTTATCTGTTGGTAATCTTTTTTGATAATGAATTTCAAGTGCTTGTTGCTCCTTTCTTTCATCCACATCCTCCACAACTTGATTATTTCCTGTATGCTTATGGTCCATTGCTGTATGCGGCTAAAAAAGTAAGGTAGTTTATCACGATATATAAAAGAGTAAATAATAAGTCGTGCATAAAGTTATATATTAGAATTTAAGAAATATTTTTGAAACATCATTGTTTTCTTTTTTTGGTTTCTCGGGTTGTTGATTATAAACATTGACATTAACTCGGCCAGTCTTCTTACCTTTACCTTTCTTGGGCTGTTCCTCTTCCTCGCTTTCCTCGCTCTCACTCTCGCTCTCTTCTAGTTCGGGCAATTTCTTTTTTACCACTTTCTTCGCCTTCTTCTGTTTAGTCTTCAATTTTATACCCGCAACCCGACGGGCAACGATATCTACAAAGTCTTGTTCTACTTCCTCATCCGAGCTACTTTCTTCACTTATCTCACCGTCTCTTCCATCTATCATATCCTTAGCCAACTGTTTCTTGGCCGTATGTTCCATCTTTTCATCATTGGTCATTTCTTTCACATTTTTAGCCTCTTCCTCCGCGAGCAATTCCCTAGCCCTCTCAATCTTTCTTTGCTTAGCCTTTTCCTTTCGCCTCGCATTAGCGATTTTAAGATTTTCTACCGAAGATTTACCCGGCATACTTGTTTGCTATGGGTTGGTATATTTTCCTAAATATAATATTTTAATTAAGATAATATATTGGTAATTATGTATTAAACAAATATACATTATAAGACAAAAAGCGACAATGCCAGACTATAAGCAAGGAAAAATTTATTCAATCAGGTCTCACCAGACAGACCAGATTTACATAGGCTCTACAACAGAACCATTACATAAAAGGCTATATAAACATAGACAAGATTTCAAAATACAGAAGAAACAAGTATCATCCAAGGAAATTATAAAATATGAAGACAACTACATCGAATTGATAGAAGAATTCCCTTGTAATAATGTATATGAACTAAGAAAAAGAGAAGGAGAAATAATCAGACAAACAGAAAACTGTGTTAATAAATACATAGCAGGAAGAACAAAAAAAGAGTGGGATGAAGAACATAAAGATGATTTAAAACAATATCATAAAGAATACAACAAACGAAATAGAGAAAATATAAAACAACAAAGGAAACAATATTTTGAAGAATATTATGAAAAAAATAAAATGTATTATCAACAAAGACAGAAAGAATATCGAAAACAAAATAAAGAGATTGTAGCAAAGAAAGCAAGAGAATATTACAATAGAAATAAAAGAATAGGGCTAGCAACATTCAATTTTTGAAATACAGATATATTTTTTTTAGCTTAATATACAATGAGTCAATTCAAAAGTCTATTGGGGTTGAATGACTTAACCTGCGACTCTTTAAATATACTTAACTTAGATCTAACAAACACTAATATTATCGGCTTATACACAGATAGGGTGCCAGAAGATGCTGACCCCGTAAATCTTTACTTTACTAACAGCCGATTTGATGCGAGGTTGGCTTTAAAATCAACGACCGACTTAAAAGAAGGCACTAATCTATACTATACTGATGGTAGGTTTGATGCGCGACTAACCACTAAATCAACCACTAACCTTTCCGAAGGCACTAACTTATATTATACCACAGCAAGGGCTAATACAGATTTTGACACAAGGATAGCAACTAAATCAATAGATGCTTTAAGTGATGTAATCATAACAACACCCGCCGATAATCAACTTCTTATTTACAGCACTGGGCAATGGCGAAATGTTGCTTCTCCTTTTCTTAGATTGGATGGCCTCACTATGATGTTTGGAAATTTAAATATGGGAGGTTTTAATGTAGTAAATGTGGGCACTGTTGATGGTGTTGATGTTTCGGCTCTTGACACAGCAGTCGTTAAACTAACAGGCGACCAAACAATAACAGGGAATAAAACATTTACTACTTATGTGGGTGTAAAAGACTCAAATCCATTAAACACTGGCAAGTTATTCTTCAATTACAACAATAATATGGGTTCTATTTATTCGTCGGAAGCGGGTGGAGCAACGGGCTATCCATTATCTTTTGTAGGCTCGTCCATACTTTTTGCTCCAACAACAGGTGGTGGAATGACATTGACAAATAATGTTTTAAATTTTAACAGCACAACAGCAATCAGCGGACTGCCCGCACCATTCTACGACGGCGATGCTTCAACAAAAGCATATACTGATACGAAACTGGCAAAGGACGGCACGACGGCTATGACGGGTAGTTTAAATATGGGTGGATTTTCAATAACAAATGTGAATTTGGTTGATGGTATTGATGTTTCTACTCTTGATACTTCGGCCGTGAAACTAACAGGAGACCAAACCATAGCTGGAACCAAAACATTCAGCAATGTGGTAAATGCTAGTGCGGGGATTGATATGAAAAGCCAAAGCATAACAAATGTTAATCTTGTTGATGGTGTGGATGTTTCTACTCTTGACACTTCGGTCGTTAAACTAACAGGAGACCAAACCATAGCAGGGAATAAAAAATTTACTTCAACAATAGAAGTGCGGGGTGCTACTGCTCCAACCGCTTTTGATGGTATCGGTATTGCCTTTGATACAGCGACAAATATAGGAGAGATTGTGGCACAAAAAATAGCAACTGCGGGCTATTATCCAATACAAATAACAGGGTCATATGTTGATTTATATGCGGGGGATAATGTAATCGCGACAGCAACGGGCACGACACTATCTTTAAACAATAGAAAAATTACAAACTTAGCCACACCAACAGCAACAACGGACGGGGCGAATAAAAGTTATGTAGATACATTAGACGGGCAAAATGTGAAACTAACAGGAAACCAAACCATAGCAGGAATTAAGACATTTAGCAGTGCCCTTGAAATAACTGGAAATTCAACGAATGCGACAACAAAAGGAACATTCGTGGTTTTTAACTCCACAGCCAATATAGGAACTATCGGATGCCTTGATATGGGCACTGGTGTAAATTATAACTTTGAAATAAATGCGAAAAAAATAAGTTTTATTATTGACGGGACGATTGTTGGTTGGGTAAATGCTTCGGGGCTAGATTGTAATAGTAGCAAAATAGCCAACCTTGGAACTCCGACATTATCAACAGACGGAGCGACAAAAGGGTATGCGGACACATTGGACGGGCAAAATGTAAAACTATCAACAGACCAAACCATAACGGGAAGCAAAACATTCAACGGTGCGAGCACCGTGATAAAATATCTAACTTTAACAAACAATGCTGATTTTAATAATCAAACTATCACTAATGGTGGAAATATAACATATAATGGGGCGAGGATATTAAACCAAAATGGAGGAGATATATTCTTTTCACAGACATCAGGAGATTATCAGTATTTCTTATTTACTCTAAATACCGCTACAAGTGGAACCGCGAACCAACGAGGTTATGTATTTACGAATGTAGCATCTGATGTAAAAGGGGCGGGACTTTATATTTCAAAACTTTTGGACAATAAAAGTGCTTCGTCTGACATTGTCCGTTTTAACAATGCGGGCGGTATGCGGTTTTATGGTGCCTTAGATATGAACTCAAACAACATAACAAATGGTGGAACAATAACGGGAACAACAATTACTTCAACTGCGGGTATATCAACAACAACCGCAACCGCGAGTGGATTAATAACGGCAAATGCAGGTATATCAACAACAACAGCAACCGCAAGCGGATTATTAACAGCGACAGGAGGGTCTAGCATAGTTATACAAGGAAATACGAATGGAGGTAATACGAGAGGAATATTTTTGTGGGACACTGGCAACACCAGTTATGGTATTTATATGGCTTCAAATGGGGGAGCCACAAATACCAGAAGTCTAGCGGGAGGGTCTGCGGTTGCAGGCAACGATTTCACTTCTTTTGCTGTTAGATTTAGGGTAAGTAATGCTTCAACCGACGGATTTATATGGGAGAACTCGTCCGAACAATTGTTAATGTCATTAAACGGGGCAAACGGAACTTTATGGACAAAGGGATTAATAACGGCTAGTGCTGGTATATCAACAACAACATTAACAACAACCGACAATATAGTAGTAGGAGCGGGTAAAAGTGTGATTATTGATAGAAGTGCTGTTGCTAATAATAAACTGGTTTTATATGATAGTGGAACACCTTCAACAACTGGATTTTATGGATTTGGTATTGCTAGTAATACATTAATTTATAATCTTAATGCTTCAACGGATAGCCACGTATTTTACTATGCTGCAACAAATGAATTATTTAGAATTAACAACACAGCAATCACCGCTTCAAAGTCAATAATTCTTCCAACAACATCAAGCGGTTCTTTAACAATAAGACAAAGACCAACTTATACCAACGACCCGCTACTACATTTTAAATCAGGAGGATATACGAATTATGGAGTGCTTACATCTTCAACTGGTTTGCTCCATGCTTGGACTACTTCAAATACCAACAGCGAGCCGTCTGGTAGTTATAATTATATTCCGCTTAATGGTGCTTGGACAAACTCCTCGGACAGGAGGCTAAAATCGGATATTAAAACATTAGACTGCGGGGATTGTTGCGAGAAATTAATGAAGATAAATTGTTGTTCATATTATTGGAAATCAGACGAAAAGAAAGAAAAAAAAGGCCACGGATTTATTGCGGACGAAGTCAAAAAAGTATTTCCTGAATTTGTATCTGAAAGTGGAATGAAAGCAGACGACGGAGAAAGCTACCTTGAAGGCATAACATATACAAGTTTTATACCGATATTGGTCAGCGGATTTCAACATTTATCAGAAAAAGTAGTTAATTTAGAAAAAGAAAATAAAACTTTACTTAATATATTACAAGACCAAGCGAACCAATTAGCAGAACTAAGAGCAGCAGTATTCCCGTAAGGACAAGCCCTTACAAACCCAATATAGTTTTTGAGATCGTAAGTGGTTTTTGAAAAAAAGCACTTACAATGCCCCCTAGATTACACCCTCCACCACCAATCATAGAGACGGAAGACCTTACACCCGAACTCAAAAACCGTGTGCTTGATGTCCAAATTAAGCAGGAAGAAAAAAAATTAGACCACGAATACGAGGACAGCTGGGATTGCTGTTTGACTAAGCGAAAAACTGACAGCCGACTTATCAAATACTTGTTTCAAATGGGTATCATTATCGCCATCATCACCCTTTGTATCGTGAGGCTATCTGAAAAGAACTTACCGTGTGAAGTTGCCAACACTTATGTCGGTATTTTAACACTATTAATAGGCATCTGCCTTCCGTCCCCATCTAGCTCAAAGAAATAGTAGGGACAAGCCCCTACAACCCCGCGGTTTTTGTGTCCTTTTTTTCAAAAAGACGAGCACTCATACAGATAGATTTTATACCAAGAGCTATCACCAGCACAGATTAGCGGAATGGCTTCATCAAAACTAACACACCAGTCTGACATCGGCTTATACACACATCCCTTTTGGATACACCACACACAACTTTCATTTTTTTTATCGCTGACCCGTGAATAGAAATCGCAAGCAGTCCGAGCAGAAATATTAATTAATAAAAAGTTTATGAGCAGTAATATAGAGGGCATCGCAAATGACTGACTATAAATATCAGCGGATTATTTTTCTAAGTAATGATTTTGCTGGTGGTAGCAAGACATTTGACAAAAACATTCAAATGAACTTTACCCCAACCAGAATGAATGTTAAGTTTATCCACTATATGAACGATATGACTGAGACGAAAACGAAAATCCTTTATATGGACCGTATTGGAATTATCGGCACATTCGCAGACAGCACCACGGCAAACATTTCAAACCTCGGATATAATCTAGGAAATATCGGCTGGACTGACGGGCAATACAGTTTTAAAGTGCTTAAAACAGACAGCGGTAATATTGAGACTGACCCACTAGCTGGAAGAATTGTTATTTGTTTAGAATTCGTTGCGTAGGGGCCTGCTCCCCCTACAACCCCGCAGGTAAAAAAATATATTTTAGAATATATACAACCTACGGTCGTAGACAGTAATATATTTGGAGGTGCGGAGGCGAAGTCTCTGCTATGGAAAAGATTAACAATGTTAAAGTTAAACCAGTTAAGCAAAACGGAGATGGCGAGAAGATGTCAAAAGGATATAAGTTATTTGATGAACCGTATGCCAATATTTTTCTTCTCGCTCGCAAGAAGAGTGGCAAGACGACCGCATTGTTTGAAATCCTAAAACGAACAACTGACAAAAAGACCCGTATTGTTATTATTGCCAGCACGATACATAAGGACCACATTTACAAAGAAATGGTTAAGCACTTTAAGAAGAAGGGAAACCCTATGGCGATATACACATATTTGAAAACGGATGGCCTGTCTGTTATTGATTACGAGTTAGATAAACTGAATAACCACACGGCTGAGCAAGAAGAAGGCGAAATCATTCAAGACGGCAAAGAAGAACCGAAGCCAAAGTTTCTTTATTTTGGAAAAGAGGAAAAGAAGAAACAGGAGGGAGGCGAAAAGGTGGAGAGGCCGAGCAAATACATCACACCAGAAGTCGTGTTCGTGCTAGATGATTTGGGTAGTGGATTGAGGGATAAGTCCGTGAGCGACCTACTTAAAAAAAATAGGCATTATAAAAGTAAGGTGATTATGAGCTCGCAATATCTGAACGACCTAAAACCTGAGGGGATTAAACAGCTGGACTACCTTCTTATTTTTCCAGGTCAGTCTCAGGATAAAATAGAACTCGTGTTTAAACATTTAGACCTCGGCTACGACCTTCAATACTTCATTGAAAAATACCACGAGGCGACCAAAGAACGATTTAACTTTTTGTATGTGGATGCGGTATCAGATGAGCTGAGGCAAAATTTTAACTATCGCTTGCGATAGTCTATTGTCCCGCTTGCGGGACTAATTTCAACAAGCTGTTTTTGTAATTTTATAATTTAATTATTTTTTTTCGTATATTATAATGGTCGTGAAAACAACAAGGGTTGAAGTCATTCCAACAGTCGAAAAAATAACAAGAAACTCAAACACAATGGCGGGCGGAAAAAAGAAAACTGGTCGCAAGAAACAGAAGGGATGTGGTCAAAAAGGAGGGAAAATAAATTGGGTAAAAGTTGGCAATACATTTAGGAATATTAATAACTATTTGAAAAAAGACAAAACAATCTCACGCTTAGCTGGTGCTTTGGATAGGGTTGGTGTTCCTTATGCTGACAAAGTTCAAAAGGTTGCGAGCGATATGGGATACGGCAAGCAACGAGGCCGTGGGGCACTTAAATTTTAGAAAGGGGAAACCCCTTTCAAACCCCCCGTGGGGTTGTAGGGGCGAAGTCCCTACGAATAAAAAACTAAACTTTCTATTATTTTTTTCCTAATAATATACGAACCTTGCTTCACCAAAAAGTCGGGTCAATGAAGACCAAAGGGCGAAAACAAAGACCTCCGAGGATATACAGAACGAAAGATGGTCGGCCATATATCAAAGTAAAAGGCAAACGGGCATATCTAAACTTTGGAAAGAAAACAAACGACTTATCAACACTTCAAATCGTTAAGCTGTTTATGAAATACTTGAATAAACCAAAAGCAAAGAGGGCGAAGGCAAAGAAAGAAGATAAGAAAAAAGTTCAAAGTCTGTCGGAGATTGAACAGAACACAAGAATGGCTATTCAAGACCACTTAGACAAACTTAAACAAGAAAAGTATGACCTTATTGAGGCTATTGATAAAAAAGAAAAGTCCGCCAGGGAGGAAATGGAAGCGGAGAAGAAAAGGCAGGAAAGAAAAGACCAGGCCGATGCGAAGGAAAGAAAAGATGATTTGGACAGGGAACACAAAAGAGAACTGGCAGAGGCGAAGGAACGGCAGGAAGAAAAGGACCGTGAAATGAAAAAGGAACAACGACTTATACAGGAACTAAATGCCGAACGACGACATAGGCAGGGATTATTGATGGCACCAATCGCCCCACCTATGATACGACCACCACCGCCTCCCCCAGGACGACCACCAAAAAGACGGAGGGGCATAATTGTAAAGGATGCGGAAGAAGAGGAGAAACACAAGCAAACTAAAAAGGAAAAATTAATTGATAATATGTTCGCTGAGACACTAAAACAGAAACGGAATAGAGCAGGAAAGCCTAATAATGAAATAATTGTTAAAAAACTACGATTTATGGGCAACAATATTCCAGATATGAAACCAGCGAATGGGGGAAGAATAAATTATTCAGGAATGTTGAAAAAATGGCTATATACCAGTCCTGTTATAAACGAGGGAATGGCTTCGCCCGACCAGGCTTGGACTTCATTTGATTTATGGGTAGAAGGTGCCGTTCAAAAAAGAAAAGATGAAGTAGATAGAGAAGCAAAAGGAGAAGAAAAAGCAGTAGAAGAAAATCCGGTAGTAGAAGAAGAAAAGAAAGAAGAAAACAAAGTAGAAGAACCGGATAGTAATAACGAAGATTTGGTGAGTGAAACGGAGGACCCTGGCGAACAGTCTGGTATCGGAGCGGGGCTAAGGACGAATGAAATAGACAGCCTTATGAAAGAGCACGATTGGTTTCTCGGCACGATAGCCAGCGACCAAATCAACCAGTTAAAACCAGAAAAAAGAAAGAAGTATGGTTTTATTATGAATACACAAAAAAGCTTGCAACCAGGACAACATTGGATGGCTGTCTGGGTTAGTTTGAATGGCGATAGGAGTGTTGAAATCTACGACCCGCTAGCAGAATATCAACCGACTGAACTTTTCCAACACCAGATGAAACAGCTGTTAGATAAAAGCCGACCCGATAGCTATTTATTGATGAAAGTCAATCAAGTAAAACAACAGAGCGACACCTCGGATACCTGCGGATGGCACAGTATGCGGTTTCTTTTAGAGCGGGCGAAAGGAACCAGATTTAAATTTGCTAGCGGATGGACTGATTTGAAAGAGAAGGAAGCGGAGAAGTTGAAAGCACAGAATGGGTATGGATTTGATACATTTATCTAGGTAATTAAAACAAAAATATATTTTTCTATATATAGACAGTATAATTTTTTGAGGTCGTAGGAGGTTTTTGAAAAAAAGCTCCTACAAATGGATTATAGGGGAGGGCGAAGTAGTGGTATCTATTACATAAATAGCAAAAATAGGATAAATGGCACGGACAGCGACTTTACACACTCCATTGATATGAAAGGGCTAGACAACCCGACACACTGTAAAATACTTCATATCTATGTGCCGAAATCGTATTATTCTGTCGCCAGTCCTTACAACACTTTTACTCTGAGTGAAGATGGATTTGAGGCACTGATTACGATACCAGAGGGAAATTACACAATGAACAACTTAAAAAATAAGCTGGCCGAAGTGCTAACCGCAGACAGTCCAAACCATTACACATACACAATAACAAGCAACAACACCAACACCGACCCAGAAGACGGCAAGCTATTATTTACCGTTGCGGGCAACCTAGGAATTCAACCGCGGTTTATATTTGACACCGAAACTCGTATTCACGAAGTAATGGGTTTTGACCGCGACTCAACATATTTCTTTGCTAATAATACCATTAGGTCGCCAAATGTCATAATCTTGACTGGTGAAAAAACATTGTATCTTCAATCAGACCTCATTGGGGAAGGCGACAATCACGTGCTCCAAGAAATATATACCGCTAACGAAATCCCATTTGGCTCTGTTATATATGACGGCTCGGGAAGTGAATACGGAAAACGACTATCTACAAACTCAAACAATGTTTATCGGTTTTACTTGACTGACGAAAATGACCAAGCCATTAACCTAAACGGGCTCGGTATTGTAATGACTTTGTTGATTTACAGGGAAACGAATTATTTTAATTTATTTACTTCATTTTTTAATTTGTTGAAATCTAGATAATTTTAGAATTATTTATTTATTTTTTTCTTCTATTAAAATATAGAACCTTTTGAAAATCGTTTTTGAATTCGTAAGTATGCCGTCTGTCCAATATGGGGGAGAACTTACACACAGCCAGAGCGAGCTCATTCGCGGTAAGTATTCGCTTAACAAACTTACTGCCCGCGAAAGTCTTGCGACAATTCCAATTACCACAGTGGGAGGAATTGAATCAACTTTTGAAATTCCTACTCGTCCTTTGAACCTTGCGAGGACTGTTTTGCGATTTACCTACACACCAGAGTCGGCTAATGGTGGTGGAAGGTATAACCGAATTCCTATGGACTGTCTGTCAATGATTAAGACAATTGAACTACGAAGCCGAAGTGGGCAGTATTTGTGTAATCTTCAACACGTGGGTAATTACACTAAGATGATTTGGAAACCCGAGATTTCCTATGATAGATTTATGGCACTGGATAACCACGGGGCTGGGTCTGGTTATGGTGCGATGCTTCAAAAGTGTAATGCTGATGGCCGTGCTACAACTGCCTTTAATGCTAATGTGTTTGCTGGCCAACAAGCAAGTGCTGCAACAGTCGCAGGAAGTATTGATACCGATGCTCATCTTCGGGCAACACTTAATGTTTATGGTAATGCTATCGCGGGAGCAATTTCACCACCATCCTTCAATGCTCGTCGTAATGATGATTTGCTCATTGCTAATGGAACTGGTGCCGCCTCTGTTGTAAATGTCTCTTATGAGGAGGCGAAGTATTTTGAAGGTGGAGGCGATAACACCCCTACTCCCGTTATCAATGTGTCTATTCCTCTCGGTATGCTTTTTGGAACCATTTTTGAAATTGATAAGACTATTGGTTTTAATGAAATTCTTGATTTGAGGATTGTGTGGGAGGGCACTAACAAAACCTTATTTTATGGAACTGATGCCCTTAGTGTTGGAGCAGGAGCAACGATGGCCGCGCGGGCTGCGAATATTACTAACCTTAACTTATTTCTCGCGGTTGAAACCGACCCGAATGTTATCTTGGGTGTTCAACAAAAGATTGCGGGTGAAGGCTTTTCGTTCAAGACCGAATACCCGCTCTCTTGGAAAACTAATCTCGCGGCGGGCACACAGTCATTCGTTTTGAAGATGAACCGCTCGCAGGGTGAGAGAATTCGCCGAATTTACACAAGCGGATTTAATAATACTGAAACTTCAAACACCGCATTTGATTGTGATAACCGAGCACAGACTAAGATTACTTCTTATTATACTACTTTGGATAGTAATAGAATTCAGCAGTTTGATATCACTTGTTCCCGAGATGAAGACTATATGCTTTTGAAGGAAAAAATTAAGGGGTCCGCCGTTTTGAACTCTAATGTGTATAAATATAACTGGTTTCACGTTGATTTCTGGGACCACAACCGCCCACTTTATGACAAGCGAGAAGAAGAGGGATATGAAGTGGCTGGGCTGTCCTTGGATACCGAACGGCGGTATGAATGGAGTGCTGAGGGAGCAGTCCAATTGAATTATTATACTTATGCTATTCTTCAAAGAACCGTTGTTGTTAAGGGAATTGAAATTTTGATGAGTTAGCCCCACCAGTGAGGTAAAGATGTAATTATTAATTTTTGATAGTTTATTTATTTTTTTGTTAATATAGGAATTATGAGCCACCAAAGAAATTTAGTCGCCCAAAATCCAGGCGGAGACTTCGTAAATGTCAAAGTTGGATATGATGGATATGTAGGGGGTCAAAATATGAAAACCGCCTTTGGAGAAGCATTAACCAGCTCATTAACCCCAGTATTACAGGAAATCTTTCCATATACTATCAATACAAGGGTATGGACAAAAACAGAAACGAACGCGAGCGTTTCATTTAGCAGTAATATGGCCGAATTAAAAACAACCGCTAATGCTACTGCTAATGCCGTTATGGAAAGCAAAAGAAAAATAAAATACAGAACTGGTATGGGAGTTTTAGCCCGCTTCACTGCTTTATGGACTACTGATGAAACTAAGGAATATATATCATTTATTGGTATAGGCGACAATAACCTACAAAATGGATTCTACTTTTATAAGGATGGTGTGGTTGGTTTCTGTATAGCACACGCGAAAGGAGGTGTTGTTTCCTATATTCAACAAGCGAACTGGGATGACCCGTGTAATGGAACAGGCGATATGCCGCTCTTGGATTTGACGAAGGGAAATGTCTTTCAAATTCAATTCCAATATTTGGGTTTTGGGGCCATTAAGTTTTCAATTGAGAACCCCAACACAGGCGAATTCCAGCAAGTCCATATGATTAAGTATGCGAATGCCAACACGGGTGTCAGTCTGCGGAATACAACTCTTCCATTTGTTGCTAGAATGAGAAATGATGCAGATACAGGAATACAAAGTTTAAAAACAGCAAGTTGTAGTATGTTTATTGAGGGTGCTAACACCGTTAATTCAAGCATATCAAATGAAGCGGAAGGTGAAAAAAAAGCGAGCACCACGGAAAGCCCAATCCTCAGCATAAAAAATAAAACAACTTTTAACGGTGGTGCGACCAATTATTCAATCGTTTATCCATCTCTAATAAGCATATCAAACGATGATACCAAAGTTAATGTAGTGCGAATTGTGAAAACAACTGGAACACTTACGGCGGAGAACTTTGCTGATATTGATGCTACAACTTCAATCGTATCAAAGGACACCTCTGCGACGGCTCTCGGGGGTGCCACTATCACGGATGTCATTCTTAAACTTTATGTTAATGCTACTTCAAGCCAGCTTATTGACCTGCGAACTTACGACATACAACTCGCACCTGGTGAAAATCTAACATTTTTACAAAAGTCTGTCGCGACGGTTAATAATGGAGGAAATGTGAGTGTTATCGTTAATTTTGTTGAGGATCACTGAACCTTTTGAAAAAGCTTCACAAAAAAAAATAAAATAATAAGTTTTAGAATTACAATTGAAGCTGTTTGAATATTTCTTTTTTTAGCTCTGGATAGTTATCTAGAAATGGTTGCTTTGCCATCCATCTTAAATATTGTGTATCAAATACAACCACATCGGCGACTGTCTTTCCCTTATATTTTCCCATAGGTATCTTTCCTTGTTCTTGAAGTTTCTTGTTTTCTGATTTGTATTCATTAATGTGCCCATCAATTACTTGCTTAATTTCTTGTAAAGTAAATGTTCTGTCTTTGTTGCTGACAGATAGCTGTTCAAATTTTTCACAAAGCTTTTGCATCGGTGAGTGTAGAGTAGTGAGTATACGGTCTATGCCCGTAGGGTATATAGTAGGCAGGAAAAAAATAAAAATAAATATAATATAATGTCTGAGTGGATTGTCTTCGTTAAGGCTTACTCTGCCAAACACGGTATAAGCTACAAGGAGGCATTGAAAAAAGCTGGTAGGGCTTATAGAAAACAAAAGGGGGGCAGTGCGGATTTATCAGAGGATGTCTATTTGTCTTCGTCAGAACGAAAAGGAGCGGACGGATGGAAACCAGTAGCCAGCAAAGAAAAATCAACAGTGTATGAAAAAGATGGTAAAGCTATTGTAGCATTTAGAGGAAGTGCGGATAAGCGGGACTTACTCACAGATGTCGCATTAGTAAAGGGAGTATTAAAAAGAACACCGAGATACAAAGAAGAGCAGAAGCTGGTTAATGAAGTGATAAAGAAATATGGAAAGGATAATGTAGAGCTGACTGGGCATAGTCTTGGTGGAACAATCGCAAAAGACCTGAGCCGACAAACAGGTGTGAGGGCGACCACATACAATAAAGGCAGTAGCACGAAGGACCTAATTGAAGGAGTGATTGACCGAGTAGCCGTTAAAGTAAATCCAAAAGGTAAAAGGGCAAAGACCGCGAAGCTGACCACGAACTACCGAACCGCATTTGACCCCGTTTCGTTAATGGGTGCTACGGCTGTAAATACTAAGTTAGTGAAGCCAAAAAAAGGAATTCATACGATAAGAAGTTTCAAAGGTAAAGGAGCCAAAAAAATATACCTTTATGATTAATTAAGTTTAAAACCAAGCGGGATGCTGTCGTTATCGTTAATAAACTCACGACCCGCCCACTTATTCTCATTAACTTGTTTTTTAACATTCGCCATATGTAGAATGCTAAAATGTGGGACTTGTTGTTGTTTGCTGTTTCTGTCAATGTGTATTTTTTTCATTTGAAATTCCCTAACATTTTCAATGCTTTCGCCTCTATCCATCTTATCATATACATCGTAGTTGAGTTGATTAGCATTTAAGCCTTTACCCCTAAAATGGAAGTATCTTTTAACTCCATTTTCGGCTGTTTCTATATGAACCCCTTTTGAAATATGTTTGAGGTCGTTTTTGGTCATACCAGCGGTGAAAGCATCTTGGGTTGTAAATTCTAACATATAAAGTTTAGGTGCTATCCATATACCTTTTATTATCTTACAACCATCGCCTAAGTCGTCGCTTATACCGCCAAGTTTCTTATTGCCCATATTCTTGATATACTTGGCACATCTCGTGTGGATTTGTAGGCTGTCCGTATCGGTATAATAGAAGTCGTCTTCAATGGTTCCGTTCGGGTTGGCTTCCTTAATATAATTATACATAATGCGACGGCTATATGCTAGTATGAATGCCCCATAATGTGTCGGCTTGGTTATGCTACTTTCTAATAAGATTGGATTACGAGGAAGACCCGATATGTGCCATAAATCTTTTCCTTCTTTGTCAGTAAATTTAACAATGTCAGTTATTTGATTACTGTTCCAGAATTTCCAGTAATCTTCATTAGTTTGTATATATGCTGTTATTGAAGGTATCGGTCGTTGTATCATCTTACCGTATAGACTATTCATAAACAGTTTAGCGAGCAGATATTGCGGGCTACCTTTCTCCGCATTTTCCTTCGCCTTAAACATATCGTCTATGTATTGTTTGAAGACACATTCCGATTTGGCGGAGTAGTATCCTTTATGTATATGGACCGTATATCCTTCGGCTACCATATCCTCAATATCTACACTCGTCAGCCATTGGTCCTTCATATCTTCTAGTCGCCATTTAAGGGAGCCCATACGGTCTCGCTGACCAATCCTTGAATGGAGTATGTTTTTTGGTGAAATGTAGTCAAGGTTGTAAATACCGATTTGAAGGTTTCGCGGGTCAAATGGTCCGATTGTTTCCAGTATGTCGCCAACCATAAAAGCTAACAACATCGCGGTTGGATACAAAGATACGACATCCGCATCCACAAGATAATCAACTATTTCATCAAAGGTGATTTCTTTTTTTAGGTATCGTTCATACTGCTTAGAAATAAACCGCCTCTTAGATAAATAAGTTCTGCCTCCGATAACGGCTTTTCTAAATGCTCTTTCCTGCTCAACTGTTGGAAGTCTTACTTCATATTTGTTATCTGCATATTTTTTCCATATGTTGAAAGCGAGACTTGAAGTTGAAATTTTTGAGGTTAGATTGACTTTATGAGTTTCAAATATCGGAGTGTTTAACTTATCGTATATTTCTTTCAAACCCATAACATCATTTTTAAGATAGGTCAGACAGTCCTGCTTCATCTTTTCTTCCATATCCTCCCACGGTCTGGCTGAGTTGTGGTCAAAGTCGCCTTTTAGAATTTCACATCCCATACTTTCAAGATTTGCTTTAAGGCTTCCCTGAGTGTGCTTTCTCAGGTCCCACATTTTAACATTTTCAAAGTGTAAGATAATAATAGAGCCGTTGTTGATTTTTGACTCTTTGATTTTAATACCCTTTTTAATTAATTCTTGGTGTATGAAGTAGTGGTCAAAGTTCGCTCCGTTAAAACCATTAACATATAGAAGGGGCGGTTTGTCCCCCTTTTTCTTCGGCACCCATCCTTCCTTCAACTTCTCGCCTCGTTCAATTAGTAAATCTACGAATTGGCTTATACAATCTTTACCAGCTATGTATTTAAAGCCCTCCTGTCCCTGAGTATATCCGACTATGTAGCAGTCGTGGATATCGTAGCCTGCTGTAATGTTTGTATTTCTAAATGTTTCCAAATCGTAATGAAGGACCTGGTCGTTATTCATTTTTTCTTCCTCTCTAAATTTAGTTATTAGGTGCCTTTTATTATTCTTCTTCAACATAATGTCCGCATATTTTTTCCTGTTAAGATTACACTTATGATTATTGATATATACTCGCAGGCAGTCTTCACATTTCTTCTTGAATTGCTTAACCAATCCGTAGTAATGGTTATTCTCCAAAAAGATTAGCTTGTCGGGCTCTTGTCCTTCTTCATTGGTGCTCGCGGTCTGCTTCATAAGTGGGTCTGTTATTTCATATGTCTTCCCTTCCTTCACATATTTTTCTAATATCTGGACCGCTATTGAAAATGGTATGGGGGAGTTTGGCGGAAGGTTGAATTCAGCCCGTATCTCATTACATTTCTGTTTATTCAACGGTTGAATATTTAGAATATCTCTACATAGGAAGAATAGACAGTTGTTATTTCTGCTTGGTGGAGATATCTTTTTACCTTCTTGAACCTTCTCCTTTTTTTCCCTAGTGCCTTCATAGCATCCCCCGCCATTCTCTTGAACGAATGTTAGATAAACATATTGGATGGTTCTTTCATATCCATTCTCTCCTGCTTCAATGTTGTTTATGTTAAACTCATTCAGAGCATCCATAAACTTGCTGTCATATTCGCGGAGTAGGAATGAATTAAAAGTTTTCTTCACAGAATAGTGGTCGTATCGTATATTAGCGGGAGCGGTGGTGTATGTTATAGCTATATTGACATCCGCATTGTTGGTCATACCTTCCCTTCTCGCTCGTCGTATGGCGGGTATAAATATTTCTTGTTCCAAAGTGTCCGTATCATAAAAACTTATATCCAAGTCCTTAAATTTGAATGATAGAGAGTTTAGCCGTCTGTCTCTTCTAATGGTGTAATCGTGTGTTTTAAACTCTCGCCTCTTCGCTTCCCTTGTCTTAACCTCGCGGAGATTTGCCCTAGCTTGAAGAAGTTGGACATATTGCTTGTTTGGTCTAGGGGGTAGAGGTGGCTTGTATGACATTGTATATTGTGGAATAGATTTTTTAGTTTGGTATTAATCCCAATGATTTATATTATACTTGTGTTATTTGTTTAGATGATAATTATATTAATGTAAAAAAAAATTTATTAGAAAAAATTAATTAATTAATATTACCTTATTTCAACTTCTACAACACTTTCCATTTTTTGTTTCTTTTTCATAGCATATCGCTCCTTCCGCCTCGCCGATATGGCTTCTTTATTCCTTTCGTAATATGAAACACCAGCCTTTCTATACATTTCTGGGTTTTTTAAGACATATCTTCTTGAAGCCTCGTAATGAGCTTTTTTCTTTTCTTCAACAGATGTATATTTAGCAGGTCGCCCTAACTTTACAGTGCCGACTGGTCCGCTTTGTGATGGCATAGAACTGAGCTTCACCAAAACCAAAACTGTATATATTGTTATATAATAATAATCATAATTATATAAATGAAAAATTAATTAATTACAATTTCCATTCCGTAATTTTTACCTAACCCGCCGCCATATATGTTATAATAAACTTCTTGTTTCTTTGTTATCTTTTTGGATAGAGCTTCCGCAATGTGTTTCCCTATATATCCTAACTGCTTTCCATCTTCTGTTTCAACTCTAATAGCATTTTTATCAAACTTGTTTTCTGGTTCTGGGACTATGAAAACGGGTAATGGATAAGGAGCGCGAATATTCTTTCTTTTTAGCTCCCGCAAATTTTCCTGTCTTCCTTCAAATGATACCCCTACAACTTTAAATTTTGATAAACATTCTGGTGTCTTCTTTATTGTTGTTGGTATAAATAATGATGTCATCTTTTTTTATATAGTTAGAATTATATTTTTT
>WBZZ01006996.1:135000-142500 GCA_019918135.1 Paulinella micropora | reverse complement strand
AGCAGACCTCGACCAGCTGCAGGCTCAGCTGGCTGCGGGCAGCTCGCGCAAGGAGGTCGGCGAGCAGGCGGATGTGTGGAGGCGACGGTCCATCGCGCGCAGGTCGCTCAACCCGGCCACTCCGCCACGCAGGTCCTGGAGGTAGTGACCGGCGCAGTCAGGAGCTTGCAGCAGCTGTCCACGGAGGTCCACGCCCAGCGCACTGAACTGGCTGCCAGCCACCTGCGGCTGGAAACCGACTCGCTCACCAAGCAAGAGTTCAAGCGCATATGGAACCAGCCGCAAATGCAAGAGTTCTATTACACCCTGTATACGGAACTGAACTACAAGGTGTAATAGAACTGAACCAGCTCTTTGTGGGCGCGGTGGCGGCGGCGTCGGGGCTCATGACGCTGGACTTGGGCAGCGCCCTCGAAAACAACGAGCACGATGTTGTTACTTCTTAAACCAAGCGTTTGTAGCGTCTTGTTTACCTATATCCACATATGTTCCTATTCGACTTGCTATTACGCGCGATAGCAGCACATGTATCAATATATTGGGCTTCATAGGTAAACCAAACCCTGAGGAAGCTGGATCTAGGATACAATAGTATTGGTGGTGACGGTGCCCACGCAATCGGAGAAGCTCTTAAGGTACCTGCAGTGCTTTTGCGATTTGCTTCGCTCCTTCTGGTCCGATGTCGTTGTTTTGCAACTCAAGATTGGTTAAGCTGGTGTTCACCTAACACATGATCATGATAAATATTCTGTTACCGCGCGCGGTAGCAACACATGTATCAATATATTGGGTAAACCAAACCCTGAGGGAGCTGGATCTAGGATACAATAGTATTGGTGGTGACGGTGCCCACGCAATTAGAGAAGCTCTTAAGGTACCTGAAGTGCTTTTGCGATTTGCTTCGCTCCTTCTGATCCGATGTTGTTGTCTTCCATCACAAGAGACGTTAAGCTGGTGTTCACCTAACACATGTTCATGATAAATATTCTTCTACCGTACTCTGCACGGGTAGCAATGTCCACTGTTTTACTCCATCTGAGCGAATGTTATAGCCACTCAATCCAAGCTCCAGCAGAGTTGCATTCGCCTATTACATACAGAAGAGTTCGCTTTACCATTGCTTCCGGGGCCCGGTTGCATGGCATCGCATGTGTGTTTTGTGCAGGTCAATAGCACGTTGACTAGCCTGGACTTCGGCCACTACAACTAATAGGTAATGAAGGGAAACAGGCGATCGAAACGTTACTGCGCAGAAACAATGAATAGGCAAGGCTCCGTGAGCAGGCTCGAAGTGTCATGCCGGAAATCTATGAAGCCTTGCAGCAGTTCGCTCCCGAGATATGCACCTGCATAGCTTACTACAGTGGGCCTGACTGCTCAGTTGTGATTGCAGAGGAACTTGCGACTCTTTCTCTTCTCCCTCCCTTCTCTTCTTCTTCTTCTTCTTCTTCTTCTTCTTCTTCTTCTTCTTCTTCTTCTTCTTCTTCTTCTTCTACTTCTTCTTCTTCTTCTTCTTCTCCTTCTTCTTCTTCGCGATTGTTCTTGTCATCTAGATCTTCTTTTCCTCCTCCTCTTCCTCCTCCTCCTCCTCCTTCTTCTTCTTCTCCTTCTTCTTCTTCTCCTTCTTCTTCTTCTTCTTCTTCTTCTTCTTCTTCGTCTTCTTCTTCTTCTTCTTCTTAGTCTTCTTCTTCTTCTCTTCTTCTTCGTCTTCTTCTTCGTCTTCTTCTTCGTCTTCTTCTTCTTCTTCTTCTTCTTCTTCTTCTTCTTCTTCTTCTTCTTCTTCTTCTTCTTCTTCTTCTTCTTCTTCTTCTTCTTCTTCTTCTTCTTCGTCTTCGTCTTCGTCTTCGTCTTCGTCTTCGTCTTCGTCGTCTTCTTCTTCTTCTTCTTCTTCTTCTTCTTCTTCTTCTTCTTCTTCTTCTTCTTCTTCTTCTTCTTCTTCTTCTTCTTCTTCTTCTTCTTCTTCTTCGTCTTCTTCTTCTTCTTCCTCTTCCTCTTCCTCTTCCTCTTCTTCTTCTTCTTCTTCTTCTTCTTCTTCTTCTTCTTCTTCTTCTTCTTCTTCTTCTTCTTCTTCTTCTTCTTCTTCTTCCTCCTCCTCTTCTTCTTCTTCTTCTTCTTCTTCTTCTTCTTCTTCTTCTTCTTCTTCTTCTTCTTCCTTGAGGAAAAGAAAGGCAGAACGAAGCAAAAATAGACACAAGAAAGTAAAGAAAGGAAAGAAATGAAGGGAAAGGAAAATAACTTTCAAGGGGTCTCAATACAGGTACTTAGTCTATGATTTAAATATCATCAACTTACGAGCGGCGGCTGCAAAAGAACTATTAAGCAGCAGCAGCAGCAGCAACCACAACCACAACAACAACAGCAGCAGCAGCAGATACGAAAGAGATCCGACAGGCGGATTATCCAAGAAACAGTTTCGTAATATTTCAACAGCTGACTGAGTAACTGTTGTTCAGTGGAAAAGGGAACTTATTTTTGGCTAAACTAATTGAAGTAAGTGGGGGTTTTTTACTGATATATCTGTTTCAGTGAAAGTTAACTATCATAATGACCCTTTATTAATATACCGTCACTCACTGTATGATACGAGTGGGAAGCGTAAGAGGAAAAATCACTTAGATTATAATTCTGAAAAGAGAATTTCAAATCAAGTTCTTGTATTCATCAGCTTGAAGCAAGCGTTCAACAAGTTATTGAAAATCGTTCATTGGCCCGGGAAATGCACTAAAAATTTGTTAAATATTAATATTTTAAATTAAATTTTGACGTAACGTGTCGGACTATATACGAATCTGTTCTCGTGCCACGGTGGCAACTCGGTACTTAGCATCAGAGTCCTTCACTCATTAATTAAATTAACATTTTTATTCTAGTATTGTAATATTAATATTATTCAGAGTCAGTATTAGTGAATAATAACTTCAAGTTAATGTTGGGTGACTCCAAGAGGGTGTCCCGTTATTGTTCAAGTTACCATGATTACTTAGTGGTTTTGTCGGTTATTATTTAAATTGCAAGCCTGGGTATTTTATAATGCAACCAACGATAGCTCGTAAAACTTTGAAGTCGGTAATACAACCAAACACAGTCCTCAAAAGATGAGAATGATGTCTCGTCACACCGTAGGCTTATATTAGCTCAGTGAAGCTAAAAAGGAAAACGGCAACAGACCAGGAATAAAATTGCATCAGGTCCAATCCGGACAAATAATACTGAAAAACAAGCTGGTGCACCTGTCACCAGGAAAAGGTACTTTTTACCGGCTATCCGGGGGGTGATGCCTACAGTACCCCCTCCCGATTTTATGACGGAAATAGCATTTTCGTCATACACCTTCTGATTTCTTTCTGCAAATAGTATGCGCTATGGAGTCATGCCACACAGCGCATCGACCCACGGATAGACGCTAAAAGACGATAAATATATCCTCATACGGCACGTCAAAGCGGATTCTCCAGCCATTCTTGTAAATTTTGAACTCCTTCCCCTCAACTTAGTCTCTTTTTTTTTTTTTTTTTTTTTTTTTCTCGGCAGTATGTCAAGAACAAACGTACTATCAATAAAAAAATACAAGCAACGTGGTGCTGCAGTACGATTCCCCCTTTGATCTCCTTCTTCTTCTTATCATTATCATTATTATTATCATTACTATTATTATTATTCACATGGAGATCGTAAGTACATTGTCTTTTTTAATGACATACCCTTGTATAAGGCGGATATCCTATGATATAGTATTGGGGGCCAGTCCTAATAGCTATATCCGAAGTCGAGGTGTATGTACCCGACCCTGCGATATACCGACACAAGTAGAGATTGACAGTGCTCAGGTACGACAGTACTATATAATTATCGTAAAAAATAATTTAATGAAAGTTTCAGAGAACATTTCATTTTCGAGAACATCATCCCAGGACTTGGAAAGGGTCATACCCGGGAACACCATCGCTCAATACACTAGCGATCCCCGTATACGGTGTAGTATCATCGTCGATCGACCTTTCACACTCGTATGTTGCGATCGAATGCCAAGTTATATCACTGAGTCTTTTTAATATTCCTATTGATAACTGATGATGCATGATCAAATCATGATACGCCGTGTTGTCTGTGGTCTCTACCACGGCTACACATGAAGAATTGCGGGTCTTGTTTGGGTGTCATGATCGCTCAGAGTATGAGTCAGTAAACCGTCGATCCCGCAATGCAATGTTGGGCAATATGGTCAGAAACTTTTCTCAAAACACTCGGATCAAGCTACTGGTTTTCACTTTGTCCTACATCAAGAAAATTCACATCGACATAACTGTTTAATAAACTCAGTGGAAGCAAACAGTTTTGGTACTAAAAATCCTACGGATAAGTAGAACCACAGTTGTGTCCGGTGCTGGTCAATATTTTGCTTTCATGCGAGGCTGGTAATAAACTTTCTTCACAGTCGATTGCAGCTCATGTCATAGGTCACGTTGTCGCGGTCAATTTTGGAAAAATAAATCCCACAAAGAAATTCTTGCAGAAAAATCATTTCTACCTTGCACGAGCAAGTAAAATAAAAATAGGAAGCTTGGTTCTCTGCGGATGGACTGCTTCCTCAGTTACTGGCGATTTTGGGTTTGTTAACCCGGCTTAAGCCTGACTTAACAAATCCAAAGTCACAAGGCTCATCGCCTGGTTCCCTTGGTACTACCGCCTGGGACGATGCTCGTTAGCAAGGCACATTCGCTCCGTAATAATTCAGACGCGCGTGAGCCTTGCTTTCGTAACCAATGATATCGGTTGCTACTGACGTTTGAATTGCCGATCTTTATATTAGTAAAGATCGGAAATTCAAAGTTTTCTGCTCTGCAACTTTTCCCGGGGGAAGTGCCACGTGAAGAACCCACAAGTACAGGTTCATAAATGAAATTGTATTTAAATGTCGCAGGCACGAGAATTCCATAAAGTACGAAGCTGGGTTCTCTGCGGATGAGCTGTTTCTTGTGCATCGCTTGATGTTGTACTTCTAAGCTTGAATTGCAACATTTGTCGGTGCAGCAATCTTGGCAAAGCCCTGGGCATGTAACCGTACTGCCTGGATTTCCCGATTGTTAATGGTCATGAGATAACCACTCACGTGCGTTGTGACCACGAACGTGGTTATTTCATGACCTCCCTTTCCTGCAGAATTTTTTTAATTTTTTTTTCTCAAATGTTGTACCCACAAGTTCAATTCTTTTTGCTTTAAGTATTTCAACCTAGTATATAGGGAAAGAATGAAAGGCTACAAGAAGCTGGGTTCTCTGAGGATGAGCTGCTCCTTGTTGTAATGTGTGTGTTTCTAAGTTGCGACCTCGGTAGGAACTTAGAAATACATATACTCTGCGCCTGATGACAACGTTACTAGCTTGGCTGGTTTCATTGATTAGCTTGATTTTGCTTATCAATAAACTCCGCCAGACTTGCTGATGAGACTCTGGAGCGTCGATGACTACGCGCAACTGTTCAGCTTCTTGGAAGTGCTACTGTTCAGCTTCCCGAGAAGTTGCTGATTGCTGGTCCTCTCCGGACTAGGCTGTCTAATTAGACGGCCAAGTCTGAAGAAGACCACACTGACTTGTTGATGTGCGTAGATTACTCTTGCTGCGCAGTTTGTTTGAGCTGCTGATAGTTCTTCTGAATCGGCAGCGCAAACAAATGCGACCTAGTTGCTGGATTTTAGTCCTTGCATGAGCGCATACTATAGCTCTGATGCTTGGGTTAAAAATCCTTAAATTAACAAGTGGGGTGTTAATGATCAGTTGATCGAAACAGGGCTAGGTTCTAAAAATCCTGAGGATAAGTGGAACCAAAGTTCTGTTCCTACCTCACGACTATGCATATCAAGAGTTCAATACTTCATGATGCCTTTGTGTTGCATGTACAACCAAGAAAACCGGTCCTTTCGACCGTTTTTTTCTTCCAAAAAATATATCTGTGTATATATCCAAAAAATACGGATTCCGCGTTACAAAATAGTGATTCCGCTGGCTTTCTCTTTCCTTACTGGGCAGGAAGCAGATCCCTTTCAGCTTATCGTTGAGGTGCAGGTATTGACACTCTCCTCCCCTTTTTACTCCTCCCTTTCTTGAAGTATAGGCATGGGGTGGACAAGGGTTTCTTCTTTAATTTTCTACTTTTGCAACATTAGCCTTTGCCTTCTTGCTAGCCTTCCTTTCTCTTTCCTTTTGCAGATCAATGTCCTTGGCCTTTCGCTTCAGCTCTTGCCACCGTGGGTGCACATCCCATGCTTGCTTTTCTTTTTCAAAGTCAGCTGCCAGTAGCCATTTGCACCTGAGTCCTTGTCCCTCATTTCCGGACCCATTATCGCATCTCGAATAATTTGCTCAAAGCTCAAGTCAGAGGGATGATGCCCCTTCTTGGACAACTGCTCTCTCACTCACTCGAACTCAGCAATCTGTCCTTCGTACTGGGTAGAGGAGTTAAACTCCCATCGAGCCATCTTTCTCTGCTTCTCAAGCATATCACTGGAATTGCACTTCCCATACCGGTCTTTGAGCCTCTTCCACATGGCATCAGGTTGTTGCCCAAAATCCGGCGTTCCGTCTTTGACTAGGTCCGTGACAAGTCTCTTCGCCTCTCCCTTGAGGTGCACGTAGATTAGCGTGAATAGCTCCACCCTCTTCTCTCTTACTGCCACTAACAAGCTTTCGTCATAGCTCATCACAAGTCGTCGCTCCTTTCGCTTCTCCTTGCTTTTCTTAGCTTTTGACTTCTTGTCTGTCGTTGCAGCTGTAGAGAGTCCTGCTGTCGGTCCTTTTGCCTCATCACTGCCACTCATTCCTGTTTTGCAAGATTCCTCTGATACTGACGATGCCTGAGAGGAAGTTGTCTTTGCTCTTGCTTTCCTTTCCTCCTCATACTTCCTTGAGGCAGACTCACGTCTAGCTGTGATTGAGCTCTCTTCCTCTCTTTCTTGTTCTTCCTCTTTTGCAGAGTCCCCTGTGTCGATACTACCACTCGACTCCTCCTCTGCATCGTCCAAAACTGGCATACCAGTCTCCTCTTCTTCATGACTGACACTTCCTTGCAGTCCCAAAGCACTGTCCAGCACTCCATTTACATAGCTGCTGCTACTGCTGCTATTGCTGCTTTCTTCTTTGCATGCTTCTCCCACCTACTCATGTAGTCAGGTATGTTTTGCCTGCCATGTGCAGCCTGCGAAGGTTGGCACGATGCACCTCCAGCTTATGCACCTGAAGGTTCTTAAAACCACTTTTAAGGTCCTTTCTAGCTGCCTGCAGCATTAGTGCACGTTGAAAGTCTTCCAAGTCTTCCCTACCGCTAAAGTAAGGTATGTTGTTAGACTCATTTCAGTTTTTCGTTTTTTCAGTCATCTGAAGTCACTTTTCTACTCCAGAAAGGTTGTTGTTTCCTGTCTGTCTTGTGTTCCTGACTGGCCGACACTCCCTCTGCAAATCCCCTTCTAAGGGTACGTTGCTAGGGTCCTCCTTGCAGCAATCAGCT
>WBZZ01006996.1:112500-115000 GCA_019918135.1 Paulinella micropora | reverse complement strand
ACCGGTTCAGTGTAACGTACACTAGCGCAATGGTCCAGCACAGCACAGTGAGGGCAGAGAGCAGCGCGGCAGAGTCTTGGCCGTCCGTTTCGAAGAGGAGCACAATGGCAAGGGTCATGGCTAATGGCACAAGCCCCTCCAGGAGCGAGTTGTCTGTGGGGCAGTGCAGGCCGGTCCGTGCGGTCACTGCGTGGATTTCCCCGCAACACGTGCTGACGTAGCCGTCTGCTCCACCGTTTCGCGTCAGCGCCAGCCGGCCCGCGCTGTCCAGCAGGCGCGCGTAACGGAAATCGATCGATAGGTCCTGAACGTAGGAATGGCGCAGTAACGGCAACAGCGAGAGGTCGGCCGGCCCGTCAGGGGACAGCGCGCGCGCGCGTCGGTTAAGGTAGGAAACGGTGGAGTACAGGAGGAGGCAGAGCACTGCCAGCTGTAGCGGGTTGGTGGTGGGGAGAATAGTCAGGCCGGTCGCGAGGGGAAGAAACGGCAATTTGGCCACGGGGGCCGGCAGGGCCAGCCACAGCCTGAGGGGACAACACAATGGGATACACACGTACACGATACATATTATTATTATTACTATCATTATTATTATTATTATTATTATTATTGTTGTTGATGTTATTGTTATTATCACCATTATTATTATTATTATTATTATTATTATTATTATTATTATTATTATTATTATTATCATTATTAGGGAGTACATAGGCCATTGGTCCTTTTCAATGGGCTGATTGGTATAAAGCTCCTAGAGTAATGTTCTATGCCGTCACTTCCTTTATTCCACCGATTGGTGTGGAGACTTTCCTTATGGAATGGAAGACTGGATGCACATGGCCTTTTGGCTCAGCAATTGGCAGGAGATACATTATTATCATTTTTATTATTAACCATTTATTATTATACGTGCATACATACACATACATTCGCGGTGATAATACTAAATATTCTATACCGTCTCTACATATTTACACGTATATGTAGAGGTACACATTAAGGAGAATGTAGGACAAAGAAAAAAGCCTAGACAAAAAATAGGTCTTTGTGGATATTTTAATATTATAGCGCCTAGATAGATAGATGATAGATAAGATAGATAAGATAGATAAGATAGATAAGATAGATAGGATAGATAGGATAGATAAGATAGATAAGATAGATAAGACAGATAAGACAGATAAGATAGATAAGATAGATAAGATAGATAAGATAGATAAGATAGATAAGATAGATAGGATAGATAAGATAGATAAGATAGATAAGATAGACAAGATAGATAAGATAGATAAGATAGATAAGATAGATAAGACAGATAAGACAGATACGATAGATAAGATAGATAAGACAGATAAGATAGATAAGATAGATAGGATAGATAAGATAGATAAGATAGATAAGATAGATAAGATAGATAAGATAGATAGGATAGATAAGATAGATAAGATAGATAAGATAGATAAGACAGATAAGATAGATAAGATAGATAGGATAGATAAGATAGATAAGATAGATAAGATAGATAAGATAGATGAGATAGATAAGATAGATAGGATAGATAAGATAGATAAGATAAATAAGATAGATAAGATAGATAAGATAAATAAAATAGATAAGACAGATAAGATAGATAAGATAGATAAGATAGATAAGACAGATAAGATAGATAAGATAGATAGGATAGATAGGATAGATAAGATAGATAAGATAGATAAGATAGATAAGATAGATAAGATAGATACGATAGATACGATAGATAAGATAGATAAGATAGATAAGATAGATAAGATAGATAAGATAAATAAGATAGATAAGATAGATAAGATAGATACGACAGATAAGATAAATAAGATAGATAAGATATATAAGATAGATAAGATAGATAAGATAGATAAGATAGATAGGATAGATAAGATAGATAAGATAGATAAGATAGATAAGATAGATAAGATAGATAAGATAGATAAGACAGATAAGACAGATACGATAGATAAGATAGATAAGACAGATAAGATAGATAAGATAGATAGGATAGATAAGATAGATAAGATAGATAAGATAGATAAGATAGATAGGATAGATAAGATAGATAAGATAGATAAGATAGATAAGATAGATAAGATAGATAAGATAGATAGGATAGATAAGATAGATAAGATAGATAAGATAGATAAGATAGATGAGATAGATGAGATAGATAGGATAGATAAGATAGATAAGATAGATAAGATAGATAAGATAGATAAGATAGATAAGATAGATAAGATAGATAAGACAGATAAGATAGATAAGATAGATAAGATAGATAAGACAGATAAGATAGATAAGATAGATAGGATAGATAGGATAGATAAGATAGATAAGATAGATAAGATAGATAAGATAGATACGATAGATACGATAGATACGATAGATAAGATAGATAAGATAGATAAGATAGATAAGATAAATAAGATAGATAAGACAGATAAGATAGATACGACAGATAAGATAAATA
>WBZZ01006996.1:100000-105000 GCA_019918135.1 Paulinella micropora | reverse complement strand
CTTCTTTTTTCCAGAACACAGTCTACCCGTGATTCCCATCCCGGACACATGCACAGTACAGAAATTACTGTTTGATGTGAAACTGCGTTCCTTTGCAAGGACTACATTCCTTTGCGACATCCCATCCATATGTGACCCCGTCGCGGCGATAAAGCGCGGCAACCAAACCTTTCTCCTTTTTCTTCTTGGGCTGACAACCCTGGCTTACACAAAGAGGCTTGCTTCCCCTACGTTAAGCCGTAAGTTACAAAAACTACATGCGAAAACTTACCGACGCACCGCTATTCCAACCGGAGTGGCCGCCGTCACCCTCCCAGTGCGTGCTCTGCACCGCCTGAACCCCTTGGAGAAGATTTTGCTCATGTTCACCCTTACGAAGATCTTTCGGGCCTCCTCGAAAAGAAGAGTCCAAAAGCGCACGTCCATCCGGACTATAAGTCGCAACCCGGCATTATCAACCTGGATTCCACCCACTGTGTTGACGCCGAGACATACTCCCATTTCGTCCATCGGACAAGAAGTGCCCCGAAAGAACCAACCGAAAGAAGAAAACGCCTCGTATTGCCATCAACACAAGCGAATGGAAAGGCATTGAAGAAGAACTCCAATCCGCACTCCCTCTCATCCTCCCCTCCTCTCTCATCAAACGCTTGTCGTGTGACGAAGCAGTAGCGAAATTTGAAAGATATCTCTACGACTTCATATCACAACGGGTACCTCAAACAAAAACACAAGAACAAACTCATGAGCGCAAAAACCGCCACGTAACCCGGCTCCAAACAGAACTCACGCAAAACCGACAACAAAAACTGGCCCAAAAGAGACATCTGCGAGAACTCAAAAGGGCAGGTTTGATTCCAGCTGCTGTTGCAAAAAGCCTGCAAAAAACTTGGCGAGTATTATTGAAAACCGGTAACCGCCTCCGCCGTCGTCTCAAGGAAGTAACTTTAACCTCCGCTCAACGACAAGCTAATACACGCTTCCGATCTGACCCTCATACGTTTGCCAAAAATCTGTTTCATCCCCACTCAACCCAAACCACTTGCTCCCTATCCAAAGAAGACTGCGATTCCTACTTTCCCAACCTATACAAAGACGCTAATCGTGAACAAACCTACGTGCCCTTACCTGAGATGATTCGCCCACCTCTACCAACTGTCCCCTTTGACCTCAAACCACCGTCCTTCTTGGAAACCAAAAGATCTGTGCTTGCTAAGCGTAATGGTGCAGCCCCTGGCAGAGATGGTATTAGCCATCTTGTTTACAAGAGACTTCCCACCGCTTTATTTTTCTTACACAAACTCATTGTCAAGTGTTGGACAACTGATGTTGCTAACAGCTGGGCCCACGCTGCTATCTCCCTCCTTCATAAAGACGGCGATCCACTTCAGGCCTCAAACTATCGTCCAATTGCTCTGACAAACTGCTCGGGTAAGGTATTTTTCTCTCTGTGGTCAAAACGACTGGAGAGTTTTTTACTGGATAACAAATACTTTGACAGAGCGAAACAAAAAGGTTTCCTCAGTAACGTTGCAGGATGCCCCGAACACATTGCTGCAACAAAGGCTACCATCAGAAATGCAAAAGATCACTATCGCTAACTGGTCATAGCATGGATTGACCTAAAAAACGCTTTTGGAAGCGTAAATCACAACTTGATCCAGTTTGCTCTCTGGTGGCACCACGTGCCCCCTATGTTTGCACGCATAATCTTCTTATATTACGAACTCTTGGTAGCCACAATCGAAGGGAAAGAATGGTCGTCAAAACCCTTTGTTTTTGCTGTGGGCGTCTTTCAAGGATGCTGCATCTCTCCTCTCCTTTTCAATATAGTTTTCAATTTACTACTTGACCTCCTATCATCCTTGACCAAAAACAACGGATACCACTTCAAACACAAAAACTCAACGGATGAAATAATCGTGCACGAAGCTGCCTATGCTGACGACCTCAAACTACACAGCCGATCCACGAAACACTGTCAATCGTCCATCAACATGATAGACAAATTTCTGACATGGACCAGAACAATGGCCGCGAAACCGCCCAAATGCAAAAGCCTTGCTTTCAAATATTGGACTAAAGCCGATGACCGCAAGGGTCTCAAACGATTAATGCCGATATCGTTCCCACCTTTCGACCCCGCCCTTACTATTACTGGCAAGCCAATTGACTTCATCGCTGACAAGCCTTTCAAAGACCTCGGATGGATTGTCTACCATGACCTCAGCGAAAACGAACAACGAGCAGAAATCCAAAAGAAGTTCATTCTATCTATGCAAACCATCGATAGCTGCTCGATCAATGGTTTTATGAAACTTTGGCTCTACCAACATTATGCTGTCCAGTCACTTGCCTGGCCATTTCTCATTTATGACCTCTGCTTATCTTTCGCCAAAACCCTTGAAAAAATTGCGACCCGCTTCCTAAAAAAATGGGCCAATATCTACAAAAGAGCTCTGGTCTCTTGCCTTTACCGCCCACGCTCGAAATTCGGTCTACAGCTCCAGTCCATCGTCTCTTTTTACCAGCGACTTCAAATCAACCGTGCTCAAATGCTGAAGTACTGCCCAGATAAACACCTCTCGTCCATCTATGCGATGAACCTGACGAAACACGAAACGTTTCGAACTATCTGGAAACCAGAGCCTGTGCTCGAAAAGCTTGAGGCACAAGTTGATTTTGAATTCAAACATCGAGGCCAATCCGATCATCTCGGACTTGGCCATGGTCGCTACCCAAAAGAACATTCCATCACAGACCGCAAAGACAGGATTTTAGAATTAGCTGCTGAGACAATACTTGAGACAACCACAGTGCATGATATGGACAAAGCCATGCAAGGGTGCTTTCTTCGTTTTGAAGACGCATGCCCCTTTGACCTCTCCTGGACTCGCCTCATCGAAACCCGTAATCCCCGTTTAATCTCTTGGGTCATCAACGCAAGCACAAACTCGGTTATTACCCCCGACCTTAGACGTCTGTGGGGAATCATTCCCAACAACAAGTGTGCTCTCTGTTCTGGTCAAGCACATTTATGTCACATCCTCTCCGGTTGCCATGTTGCCCTCAAACAAGGCCGTTATACCTGGCGTCACGACTCTGTGCTCTGCACTATTGAAGCTCCTCTTCAAAAACACATCGAGAGCCATAACAAACGCTCCCCTATAGACCAAAATGAATCAAAGTCTATGTTTGTGAAAGAGGGCGAGCAGAAGCCTAAGGGGCAGTCATTTCATCGTCCATCTCTGCTCGACACCGCAAACGATTGGCAGCTCCAAACCCAATACACCGGTTCTGAGCAAGCCTTTCCTGTCCACATCTGTGTCACTGACCTCCGCCCCGATATTGTTGTCTGGTCATTGTCTACCAAGAAGTGTATACTGATTGAACTCACGTGCCCGGTCGAGGAAAACATCCTTGACGCACGAGCCTACAAGACCAGCCGATACAATGGGCTCAAATCTCAAATCGAGGACAACGGATGGACCTGCCACCTTCGACCAATCGAATGCGGGGCTCGCGGCATGGTATCGTTCTCTGTTCATCGATGTTTCCGCGCCTTGGGTTTTTCCCATCCCCAATCCAAATCCCTTTGCTTCAAGCTATCGTCCTGCGTAGCTCGTTGCTCTTTTGCGATTTATCGCTCCTGTGCAGTCAAAAATTGGACTAATCTTCCTCTAGTCCGTATCGGTGACTGCATTCCGTCATAGCCGTCCAGTGTTGCATAGCCCGGGCTAGGTCCCTTCGGGGGTTTAGGCCTTATACAATGTCATCATTGTAGCTTGCGCAAGCTTACGGTGCTCAAAACACCTGGACTAACGGCTTCCTTTTCTTTCCCTTCTTCCTTATCCTCCCCACTCTCCATTCCTAGATTGCCTTTTTCTTCAACGTCCACCTCTTCTTTTTTCCAGAACACAGTCTACCCGTGATTCCCATCCCGGACACATGCACAGTACAGAAATTACTGTTTGATGTGAAACTGCGTTCCTTTGCAAGGACTACATTCCTTTGCGACATCTCATCTATCTATCTATCTATCTATCTATCTATCTATCTATCTATCTATCTATCTATCTATCTATCTATCTATCTATCTATCTATCTATCTATCTATCTACACGGTCAGGGATTGTGCGCTGGTGTTGTAGCCCATAGTGAACAGAGAGAGTGCAATACATGTGTATTATATAGGCTGATTTGTTTGAAACTTGAGAGTTCCATGCTCGGATATGCTCGAAATATGTGTAAATACAACCACATAAAAAACAGATTTTTTTTCTTTCAATTTATTAAATATAATATTCATTAGACCTGCGCAGTAGCCGTTTCACAGCGCAGCGGTTAACCGACACGGCCAGGGATTGCGCGCTCATGTTGTAGCCCATTGTGCACAGGTGGTAGCAGAGCGCCACGCACGTGATCACCGGCAGTAACGGTAGCGCGTGCACAGCCACCCACAATATTTTACGCTCGGACTGGAGATCGAGTAGGAGAAGAACGCATCCACCCTAGCCATGGGCAGACAGATGGATAGATGGATGGATGGATGGATTGATGGATGGATATATGGATGGATATATGGACGGATATATGGATATATGGATAGATAGATAGATAGATAGATAGATAGATAGAAAAATGGTTAGATTTATCCCCTGGCAACAAATAGATGAATATATATATAGGCACATAGATAGATAGATGAATATATATATATATGTATAAATATAAATATAAGTATAAAATAAATATATAAATATACACACACACACACACACACATATATATATATATATATATATATATATGTAAGATACATGCCTGTGCGACGGCATGCAGGACCCCGCACACAAGTAGCAACACAATATCGCTCTATCTCTATCTCTCTATCTATCTATCTATCTATCTATCTATCTATCTATCTATCTATCTATCTATCTATCTATCTATCTATCTATCTATCCCTGGAGACGGTCTCTGCCACTGGCAACTCAGCC
>WBZZ01006996.1:70000-75000 GCA_019918135.1 Paulinella micropora | reverse complement strand
GCCGGGCCGGGCCGGCGAGCCTGCAAAACATGTCGAATCTGGCGCGCCGCATATATAGTCTTATCGGTAACCTAACCACGTGTAAAGGTGACCGATAAAGCATTGAAGGGAGAGGGACGGGATCGGTAGGCAACAACCAGATAGATAGATAGATAGATAGATAGATAGATAGATAGATAGATAGATAGATAGATAGATAGATAGATAGATAGATAGATAGATAGATAGATAGATAGATAGATATATAGATAGATAGATAGATAGATAGATAGATAGATAGATAGATAGATAGATAGATAGACGGACTGCAAGACAGATATACACATAGACAACAAGAAGAGCAAGAACAACATCTCTTTGTCTATCTATCTAGATGGATAGGTAGGTAGGTAGGTAGGTAGATATATAGATAGATAGATAGATAGATAGATAGATTGATAGATAGATAGATAGATAGATAGATAGATAGATAGATACAGCAGCGGCAGCAGCAGCGCATGGACAGCAACAATGTGAACGAGAACGGACAAACAGCATCAACAACCACAACTACAACGACAATAACAGTAACAACCCGAAGAACAATAAAAACAACAACAACAATAATAACAATAACAACAACAAACAACAAACAGCAACAGACAACACCAAACACAAACCTCGTGGCTGGTGCTGTAAAGGTGCGACAGCTTGGCTAGTTTAGCCAACTGGCTCGGCAGCTGCAGCTGCTTCCGGAACTTGAGGTGCGGCAGGCTAGGCACGGGCAGGGACAAGATGGGAGTGGGAGAGGACGATCTGGGGTTGCTGTTGCTACGGGAGCGTGGTCGAGGGAGCATGTCCCGCCTGGCATAGCATGTCATAAAATTATCATCAACTCTCGCCACCATATCAGCAACAAAACCCGGGGGGGGGGGGGGGTTGGAGAAAATAAGACGATTTTTCGACCCGACCCCGAACAGTATGGTCATTTGACTGTGAAAAGTGCTCATGGCCTTGAAAACGGTCGAATGGTCAAAAGTGCTCATGGCCTTGAAAACGGTCGAATGGTCAGCACAAGTCTGCGACCACGTGAGCTCGGTGAAAAAAGGACAAGTGTAATAGCCGCGCTTCCAAACTATCCAACTTTGTCCAAAGCCATGATGGGTTTTCACAATCGAGTGACACCGCGTTAGTCGAGCCAGGTCGAAATTGTTTTATTTTTTCCCCCGTGGGGGGAACCATTAACCATGCCATTTCATATTTCCCATGTCATCAGTGTAGCATGTCAGGTCAGATTGGATATCACCTTTTCTGAGTCAGCGGGGTGTTATTGCCTTTGTCCCGTGTTGCAGTGCGTTTGACCAGGGAGGGAAAGACGGAGCGCTTTTTCGTCGAGGTGGATGAAGAAGACGAAGAAGAAGAAGTGGCATCATGCTTGCTGCCTGACTCGCTCTGTTCCTGGTGTTTGTTGTCATGGTTGCTGTGTTGATCCTCGTGGTCGTTGTCGTGGCGATTGTCGTGGTTGCTGCTGCTGCTGCTACTGCTCTTGCTACTGCTACTGCTGCTGCTGCTGCTGCTTTGAGAAGCGACCGTCCCCAAGGGGGCTGAGTGAACTACGCATTGGTCTGGCGACATCACTTCGCTCGTTTGACTGTGAAGAGGGGTCTGGATTTGGTCTAGGGAGGGGGGAGAGGGGATCGGGGGGAAAGCGATGGGGGATCGGGGGGAGGGGCTGGAGGGGGTATACCAAGGAGTAGAAGGAGGAGAAGAAGAAGAAGAGGACGAAGTGGAAGAAGAGGAAGAGGAGGAAGAGGAGGACGAGGAGGAAGAAGAGGAAGAAGAGGAAGAAGAAGAAGAGGAGGAAGAGGAGGAAGAAGAGGAAGAAGAAGAAGAAGCAGACGAAGAAGAAGAAGAAGAAGAAGAAGAAGAAGAAGAAGAAGAAGAAGAAGAAAAAGGAGAAGAAGAATGAGAAGAATGAGAAGACGAAGGAGAAGAAGAAGGAGAAGGAGAAGGAGAAGGAGAAGAAGAAGAAGAAGAAGAAGAAGAAGAAGAAGAAGAAGAAGAAGAAGAAGAAGAAGAAGAAGAAGAAGAAGGAGAAGAAGAAGGAGAAGAAGAAGGAGAAGAAGAAGGAGAAGAAGAAGGAGAAGAAGAAGTAGTCCCGCCCTGTCGTTTCCACGTCCTTGTCACCCCTTCCACTCCCTCTCCACTCTTCTCACGCTCTTGATCTGCCTGTACGCCTCGTGCTTTTTGTTTTCTTCTTTTCAACCCAACAGACTGGGCTGGTAAAGCTTCCGGATCGGTAATCCCTCCCTGGCTCTCTGTCTCGCCTAGCCGGACTTCTCCTTCTTCTTCTTGCCCTTCTTCCACGCCTTCTTCTTCTCCCCCTTCTTCTCCCTTTTCATCCGTTTCTCCCTCCTCTCCTTCTTCGTCCTCTCCCTCTCGTTCCTTCCCTCCTTCCCCTTTTCCTTCTAAGTAAACCCCTTGTGTTTTCTTCCTCACTTCATCATACATACCATCAGTGCCTTCTGAGAACTTTACCCTTCTCATCTCACCATCGCTTTTGTCATCATCACTCGCCTTTTCCCTTTCTCTCTCTCCGGCGATTTCGTTCAAATCACTGCCTTTTTTCTCCTTCTCCCTGGCAGTTTTTCTCATATCACGGAGTTTCTTGCGCACAGCACTGCCTTGTTGCTCTGTGTCACGTTTTGTTCCGGTGCGGGAAGGGGAAGTGTTGGGGCGGTTAAGAACGGTCACCGGAGTATGGGAGACTAGTTCGTAGCTACCGGACACCAGCAGAGAGGGATCTAAGGGGAAAACGAGGTCAGGTCGATCCAAGGAACGGAGTTGATGCGCCTCACGAAGCAAACGCAAACAAACACAAACTTGTATATTATGCGGCTAGCCACAAATTTGACGTGTTTTGCGGGCGAGCCGGGCCGGCGAGCCCGCAAAACACGTGAAATTTGGCGCGCCGCATATGTAGTCTCGGTAACCTGACCATATTTTGTGGAGGTCACATGAAAAACATGCATGCATGCACGTAAGGAAAAGACGAGACGAGGTTGAGAGAGAGAGCGGCGTTGATGAGCCTGACATACATGCGTGCATGCATATATACATACGTAAATACATAACATAACATAACAGAATAGAATAGAACAGAACAGAACAGAACAGAACGTAACGTAACGCAACGTAATGTAACGCAACGTAACGTAACATGACATAGCAGAACATAACATAACATAATATAACGTAACGTAACGTTAACGTAACGCAACACATCATAACATAACATAACATAACATAACATAACATAACATGACATGACATGACATGACATAACATGACATAACATGACATGACATGACATAACATAACATAACATAACATAACATAACATGACATGACATGACATAACATGACATAACATGACATAACATGACATAATATGACATACATACATACATACATACATACATACATACATACATACACACATACACACATACACACATACACACATGCATACATACATACATGCATGCATATACATATACATGCGTACATACATACACACACACATACATGCATACATACATACATACATACATACATACATACCTCCAGAGGCTCTGGTAGTTCGAAACGGGCTTGCAGTAGGTTAAATAGAGCAACCTACATATACATATATATATATATGTGTGTGTGTGTGTGTGTGTGTGTCTGTGTGTGTGTGTGTGCGTGTATGTGTGTGTGTGTGTGTGTGCATATAGCAGCAGATTGAACAGAGCAACCTTCACATCTACACATGCATATAGAAAGCAGATGGACTTTTCTGGTGCTGGGTGGCAATATAGTATATTATGCGGCTAGCCACAAATTTGACGTGTTTTGCGGGTGAGCCGGGCCGGCGTGCCCGCAAAACACCTCAAATTTGGCGCGCCGCGTATGTGGTTTTATCGGTAACCTGACCACATTTTGTGGAGGTGACCGATAAAAAATGGCAGGGTCAAGGGGAGAGGAAATTGGAAGTAGTAGGAAAGAGGAGAGGGTGGGTTGAGAATAGCGGGGAAAATAGATGGTAAGGTTGGCAATATTGGGCGGAAGAGAGAGCGGATTGGCAATGGCGCGGAGCAGCCAAAACCAAAACCAAACCAAAAAAAAAAAAAAAAAAAAAAAAAAAAAAAAAAAAAAAAAAAAAAAAAAGGGAAGAAGGCTTGGTAGTAGAAAGGCAAAAGAGAGGGCCGCCTGCGGATAGTGGGGCAGAAGATGACGACTTCTCCGGTGCTGGGTGGCGGATGGCGGGAGATAGGCGATTGTGTGGCAGTGCATGGGAAGATCGGCAACAGTAGGGAAAGGAAAAGGGCAGTTTGGCAACTGGTGGGACGCGCTGGATGACGATCTTTATCGGTCACCTCCGCAAAATGTGGTCAGGTTACCGATAAAGTGGCATGTGCGGGGCGCCAAATTTGACGTGTTTTGCGGGCTCGCCGGCCCGGCTCGCCCGCAAAACACGTCAAATTTGTGGCTAGCCGCATAATATACTGTTCCTGTCCTGGGTGGAAAGACACAAACATACAACACACGCACACACACACACAAACACACAAACACACACACACATATTCGTAGTAATTCAGCAGATTGACAAATAAAAGATTTGGCAAGAGCGGGGGTAAAACAGGGTGGGGCAGATTGGCAGCAGTGGGGCATTAGATGGACGAAATTGATGGGAAATGGCCGGACCTTTCCGGTGCTGGGTGGCAGTCGCACCTGCAGTGGGATTTGCGGCGCATGGTAGATAAGTAATTTAGCCTCTTCGATAGGCTTGGTGGCGTTAGGGGCGGCCTGAGAGATAGATAGGTAGGTAGGTAGCTAGATAGGTAGGTAGATAGGTAGGTAGGTAGGTAGGTAGATAGATAGATAGATAGATAAGTAGGTAGGTAGGTAGGTAGGTAGGTAGGTAGGTAGATAGATGAGATGTCGCAAAGTAATGTAGTCCTTGCAAAGGAACGCAG
>WBZZ01006996.1:50000-57500 GCA_019918135.1 Paulinella micropora | reverse complement strand
AAACAGATCACAAAAAACAAGAACAGCAAACAAAACAAAAGCAAAAAACAAAAACAAAAACAAAAACAAAAACAAAAACAAAAACAAAGACAAAAGCAAAACCCCCAACAACAAACAACAACAAAAACAACAATAACAACAGCCAAAACCAAAACAAAACAAAACAAACAAAAACATCAGCGAACATAAAAAACAAACGAAAAAACAAAGTATGATTTTAACATTTTTGCATTATGCTCATTTGTTGTTGTTGTTGTTGTTGTTGTTGTTGTTGTCGTTGTCGTTGTTGTTGTTGGTGTTGTTGATGTTGTTGTTGTTGTTGTTGTTGTTGTTGGTGGTGGTGGTGGTGGTGTTGGTGGTGTTGGTGTTGTTGTTGTTGTTGTTATTGTTGTTGTTGTTACGGTGCAGATAAAATCAGAAGAGATGGAAGCAATGTCTGAGGAATTCGAGAAAAAGCTCGCGTTTGCCAATAAACTGTACGTTTAGCGCAGAGCACAAATCAAAAATTATGCTGCGTACATGACGCAGACATACCATGAACCTTCGGTATTGGGATGAGCTTGAAAGGACAGCTTTAGAGGTATTGACATCGTCTGTTAGCAGTAAGTTTAATGAATGCTACACTAGCACTGTTCCTGTGTATTTTATGCCTGGTTTTTCTTTGTACGCCATCAATACGATCCAGTTGGAAAAGTTCAAAACGGGATTGGAGGAGAACTACTTGGCACTACAAGATAGGTAAACCGTACCTTCGATCTCAATCAGGTCGGTGTGAGTGGCAAGAAACATTGGCAATATCTGCCAAGTTAATGACAACACGTACTCACGACCAAAACGTACTCACGTCCTTGCATGCAAAAAGGGATGCGATAATTATAAACTAAATTTTCAAAAATATGCTTCCATATATCAAAATGTCTGATATTGTAAACGCCAAGTTTAACACCAACATGTTTGCCCTACAGACACGTCTGTCGTAAATATACACGCAAATTCTAAAAGAACCTTTCTATTTAGGGAAAACAGCATCGAAGAGAGGGAAACCGCGTGTCAAATTCGCGATCGGTCACATCGTACTGAATTCACTTGACCTTCTGTGACTATCGTAATGAATTCACTTCACCTTCTGTGACTAAGTTACGCCACCATGGCAAGTTAAGCTCATTTTGACCCGAGTCGGCAACTGCTATCTACTCAGACTGCTGACACTCAAGAAAATTAGCCTAACCCTTCCCCTGTCACACGACCGTTCCCGGTGGCAAAAAGAACGGATTTGTCCGGGTGTTGCGGACCCCCGACAGGACAAGGGCTAAACACAGAACGCTACCAGGCATAGTAGCCTGCTGCGTTTTGGAAAGCTGAGAACGCTACCAGGCATAGTAGCCTGCTGCGTTTTGGAAAGCTGAGCATATTATGGCTAGCTTTCCGTAGATACAAACATACATACACACGTATATACATACATACAATCATGACATACGTACATACATAAATAAATACATACATACATACATACATACATAACATACATAATATACATGCCATACATGCCATACATACATACATACATACATACATACATACATACATACATACATACATGCATACATGCATACATGCATACATACATACATACATACATACATACTTACATACTTACACACATACATACATACATACATAACATACCATACATACATACATACATACATACATACATACATACATACATGCATACATACATACATACATAACATACCATACATACATACATACATACATACATACATACATACATACATACATACACATACATACATACCTACATACATACATACATACATACATACATACATAACATACATACATACATACATACATACCGTGCATACACACACACATACATACATACATACATACATACATACATACATACATACTTACATACTTACATACATAACATAGTATATCTTTCTATGGTTTATACATGTATCGGTGTGCTATAGTCATTTTGCGGAATTCTCCAAATCTGTGGAATGGGTTGGACCGCTATCAGATCACAGTTCTATCAGTACTCTAGCTCTACCTCACGGTCAGGAAAGGTAAGTGAAGTGTCGAATTTGAGTTGCTGCGCCGATCAGATTGATGATCATGACTTACTCTACAATATTAATGTCCAGAGCATGACTCTGTACTTAAGTAGTGATGATCCGATCACCCACACTCGACCCGCACTGCCACGGTGGAGCACTTGAATGGCCAATAGTGTGACTTCAGCCTTGGATTCTCAGCTGAGGAGCATCCTCAGAGGCGCGGGCGGGCCGGGAGGGGGAAAGGGGGGGTAGGGGGGGGGAGGGGGTGGGGGGGGGGGGGGGGGGGGGGGCGGCAACTCCGAACATAGTGGCCACAGGTGACAACGGCGTCCGCCGTATATCAGTTACAACCATCGAGCCTCCTGGCCCTGCCATGCCCGGTCAGTAGTCATGTTGAACAAACTTGACCTGGGCCTAAGGCATCATGAGCAGAAGGCCGCGCCGCGACTTACAAACAATTCAAATGGGACCATTGAACGCAAGTGCAATAAGGCTGCTTTAAGTTAATTTCAGGAATCGTGGTCAAAGGAGGAGGGCAGTCCAAGGCTTACTTAGTCAAAATCACGATCCGAGTCGAAGAACGGAGGCTCTTGTATTACCGGTAATATTACTCACTAATGAAGTTTTTTTCTTTTTCTTTTTACGATTCACTGCCACCTCTTACAATATTTTTTACTGGTGACTCTAAGAATCAAGTCCATTTATCTCTTCCGGATGCTCTTTTACGCAAACACTTTTAATGAGTCTCTGTCTCAGAATACTTGTCCGCCACGGTAGGAACTTGATCATCAAGTGGAAAGCGTAAGAGGAAAATGGAACTTGAGTGGTATCAAGAGAATCTGATACAAAAAGTATTGAAAAATCAAGTCCCAGTGTAAAAAAAAAGCCGCAGCCACCGTTTCCGACCGCTCAGGCTTCCCGCAGCTCAGCTCTATTTAGTATAGCGGCATGTACATGAAAAAAATGAAGGGTCACTGATTTTAATTAAAATAGTATGGTCAGTACTAAAAGGTCTATTTAGTATAGCGGCATGTACATGAAAAAAATGAATGGTCACGGATTTTAATTAAAATAGTATGGTCAGTACTACAACCTTTTAGTACCACATGACGATTTTCAAAATACTGATGAGGGTCAGATGTGAAGTCAGTGGTGAACACGGTGCTGCCCGGTGCATTTGAAAAAAAAAAGCAAAAAACCTGTAAAAAATGAGTCAAAAAAAGAGGGTGATGAATTCGAACAAGACTGGAGGAGAAAAAGTGCATGCCCTCGTAAGGAGACGGACAGAATCAGTTAGCCCAGGTTCCAGACGAATGTGACCAACCAGTGGAGAGGATAGGTAACTCTTCCGAGACGCACGGGGTTGCGGGGGCAGCTGGGTCTGAGTGACAGAAAAAATACAGTCACTAGAGTCAGAGATGGTAGGAAGAAGCCAGCAAAGGCGATGACTCTTGAAACAGAGAGCTGCTGGCGCATGAACTGGTTCTACAACTCTCATGACATGTGTGTGCATGAATATGTGAATGGTTGCAGAAAAGAAGCCAGGCTTGGGTGTAAGTAGTCGTGAAACACATCGTAGTCCTGTTTTCGATATCGATAGAGCAAAGTTAGACTCGGTGGCTCAGGAGCTTGGGAAAAGTGTGCAGGAAGGAAGCCCGCAGGGTGAAAAGGTCCCTCAGTAGGATGTGGGCATCACGCCGCTGCTGCCACGGTTGGCTGCTCAACCCTGGCAGTAGAGTTTCTGGTGCTTGAGAACCAAGTTGATGGGAAGGTGGAAAAAGCTGGCGTCATGAACGTTACCCGGACGCCCAGGCAGTAAAAATCGGCATTCAGCCACCGTATTTTGGTCTCGTCGAAAAAAAAAAGGAAAAATAGACCCAAAAACACTGTAGCTACTTTACCTTTCAATTCTGTGTTGTAGCTCAGATGCAAGGATCTGGTCCACCTGCCGGTCCTTCGGTCGTGCCCAATGGCCCCAGTCCCATCAATTCCAAGGAAATGGCACCGCAGTGGGACGAAGAGGAGTTGCCCAGTGGCTGCGATCTCTGGGCACTGGCAAGGCATGGGAACGTTACGCATCCAGCTTCTTGGAGCAGGAAGTTCACGGTGGCACTCTGCACTACTTATCGCGGGAAGCGCTGGCCAAGCAATACAACGTAAAGGACTCACACGCGGAAGCAATCATCGGTGCGCGCGATCAGCTTGAAGGAAAGACGCCAGAGCCTTCCACGCCTGCTTCGCCAAGCAGATTCTTATAGCTGTGCCACTTACACAACAAGAAGTCGCCGCGCTGAAGAATTTATTTGAGGAAATCCGCAAGATCGAGCAGTTTCGCACTGCCTTTGCCGGAGTTGCAGAAAGAAGCAACACCACTGTCCGACACGAAGGCTTCGATGAGGCAAAAGAATTTACTGTCGAATATCTTCGGTTAACGGCTTCGCAGGCTAAAGCTCAGTATACAGAAAAACTGTGCAAAGTCGATGCGTACTACAATTGATTGGTGCTGCGAAGAAGACATGTGATGCAGCCTTGGCTACCACCCACGACTTCGCCGATCTGACGCGTCGGGAGACCGATAATCTGCAGTTCCTACAAACCTGAGCATTTTAATCTCGATTGTCCTGGTCAGCTGCTGTGCGTCAAGGTAAAGCTTCTCAATCGGGATGCTATTGCAAAAGCAATCGAACACGACCGGTTACAACAGGAGGAAACGCGCAAAAAAAGGCTGGACGAACGGGCAAAAGCTAGGCCAGAGATATTGATAGTTGCATTGATTCTATTTTTTCATGTCGGGAACTTGAATTATCAGTTTGCTCAGCTTGGTTTTATGAAGTTTACTATAATGTTTTTTTTCCCTCTTAACGACGGGTGACCGACTTTGATAATTGAAGAACACTTGCTTTTCGTTGAGCTTTGACTCTGACAACGCTTAAGTTGCTTTTCTAAGTAGAACTGAAAGGAAGCGTGGCAGTGTAACGCTGTGCCGCTGAGGCCCCCCCCCCCCGGAACTTGAACTAAGAATTGCGATTGTTCCACCCACCCACTGATTGAATCAGAGTTCAACTTTTAACCCTTAATTGGTTTCAATCCCCAAAAGTGGTTTCAATCCCCCAAAGTGGTTTCGATCCCCAAAAGTGGATTGAATTTTTGATTTGAATAAACACATAAATACTAATCGAAACAATCTGTATTATATTTACGTGTTGATGGAGCTATCTGTGAAAGTCTGGATGTCATATCTCATCTGGAAGTGACTTAATTATGCAACTGAAAATAGACTCCAACCATTTTTTTCGCGGTTTTTTCACCACGGACGGCTTTCGCGGAAACTTTCTGCAGAGCCAGAGCTTCTTGAGGTCGGAGTGTAGTGTTTTCAGTCAGGGAATTTCGTGAGGCTTTCGTCTAACAGAAATTTTTACAGTAGCCGAAGACTGACGAGATGGAAGGAAGGATGATGTTTCTACTCACTTCTCTTGGTATGCCAGACTCAAGTTGAAGGACAATCCAGACATAAGCTGAATTGCGTTCGCTCGACCTTCTCAGTCATGTTGAATATACAATGAATCTTTCTCTTGTTGCTCAATGTATTCTGGCAGGATATGAAACGAATCGCCAACAAGTATGCTACCTTCAAGTTCCTCACAGCGTCACCTGGCTTGGGTACCTGTGATTCTTTCAGACATGCTTTTTTTATTTGCTTTACTTTCAGGTAATGGGTTTGCGTAGAAGCACTATCTGCACTCAGGAAGTTGCTAGATCTTTCGAGTGTCATGTCCGAGTCCTTTACAATGTTTGACAACAGCAAGCGATATTTCCACATGGTTGACCCTCCTCTAGCCCATCCGAGTGGATGCCCCCACTACTAAGAATTTTTCAAAGTTTGTACTTTACAAAGATCACACAGAAAATCTTTCCTAATGTATGGGAGTTGGAGAAATCGCTGTGTATTGGCAAATGAATGATTTCTTTTGAAAAACATGTTTTTCTTTGGTTGTATTTACCTAGGAAGCCTATCAAACTTGATGTAGCTTCAAATGAGCCAGAGTCACAATGAAGTACATTTAGCCAGACAGTGAATGAAAGCGTCTCGTGCGAAACAAAAATATGGAGGTTTGTTTTCACGTTGTGCGTCCTAAATTGAAGTTGCAAGGCGGCCTAGTATGCGAGCGTACTGCAGCAATTGTTGCTATTAATATTCTTTTTGCAGAATAGGCAAGTGTTTTGTTCGGCGTACATTTCATCGCTTTGCTCATTCTGAAAAATCTAAGAGGCAGCCACTGTAACATTGTTTGTGAAGGTTGTAGCTGAGTAGTTGTTAAAGAACGGTTTTTTTACACAGTTAGCTTCTACTAAACTTAGTTCAATTGAAATTAGGTCAGATCCCCAAATGTGGTTTTAAATCTCCAGAAGTGCCAAACCTGTTAAGGATTGAAGTATAAATGAATTCAACTTCAAGTTTCTGAGAGTCTTTTTAAAAGTGCTCACAGGCCGCATGCTGTGCCGGACAATTTAAAGCCATCGCGGGAAGATGATAGCGCCGGGCCGCCCGGATGACAGAGCCTCCTCCGGGATACAGGGGCCGATACTCAGTGACCGTAGGGTGGCTGAATCCGCGATCACTTTTGAGGGTCTGAGACTTTGATATCACCACATGATCACTCGACTGAGCCTGCCAGACGTTGACAGTGATCATCATCATCCGGCAGAAGAAGTTAGATGAATTTCGACTGGGCGTATATTATTATCGACCGGTAAAAGTGTTTGCGTAAAAAAGCATCCGGTGAGACTCGTGACTCAGAAACGCTGAGATTACCGGTAACTGCTTATACTGTGTGTTGCGGTCATCATTACTGAATTTAATATGCCTCAGTTCTTACATATCGCTTCTTTTTGCAGCCCTCAGTCGTACAAATGCAAGCCGGTTCTCGGCCGGCCCAGGGGTCACTTGAATATATAAAAGCCGTTGAATTTAAAAGCATCATAGGCCGATCCGCTTCGGCTGAAATTCTACTTCTGAGTTATGAAAATATGCAAAGCACCAGCACCCTGACGTGAGACCCTCAAGCAGTCATAGAGCCTATGATCGATGCATTGAAACCGGGGAAGACTCTGAGCAGTCTGAGGCCCCGTGGGTCAAACCAGCGTCAGCCTTACTATGTTGCTGCATCAGGATAGGAGGCTCAGCTGCTGGAGGGCAAGTGCAGCCAAGCGGTGAGCCAAACCTGCATGAGGGCTGTCATTTAGTTCCAAGCAGAGAGACCGAGAAGTGGAGAGGCAGAGCGACCAACTCCTACACCTCCTACTCAATGACATCCTCTTCGTGCTCTTCCTCCTCCTCCTCCTCCTCCTCGTCTTCCTATTCCTCCTTCTCCTCCTCCTCCTCGTTCTCCTCTTCATCAGTCCTCTT
>WBZZ01006996.1:10000-20000 GCA_019918135.1 Paulinella micropora | reverse complement strand
ACACCGATACGACCGGTCCTCAACTATTCATTAATTATTAGTTCCAACATGACATTAATGTAAATTGCCCTGCTTGTTTCCTTTTACATTCAGACTTGCAAACACACTCATGTGCATTGGACAATTAATTAGACCTTCCTCCTCAGTTATATCCATATTGCTATTTTATATGTTAGCAATATTCGTTACGTTAGTAGTATTATTAGTTGAAGTTATTAATACAGTCCTTTAGAGTATCTTTTCTGGTACTGATGGCACTAGCTTTTTACCGTTACCAGTATTGTCCATATCAGGCCGTTTCGTGAGTCATTTTCTGGAGGTACATCTTTTGTGTGACGTCGTCAGTTAGACTGGCGGGAATTGTTCAGTATTGTTAAATTCTTTTACGTGGGAAGCAGTTGGCCGGTAGGAGGGGGACGCCCCGAGTTCCCGTCGCTGTTTGCAAAAGTCGCGAGTGCTTTCTCCCAACGTATTATCTAGCCTTGGAGCGTGACCTGTGCAACGGATCGCAGAGGAGAACCTGCGTTAAAGTGGTGAGGCCGGGTCCACCTTAAGTGACCACATTACAGGAAAGTGCGCATTTTCAATTGTGTGGCTACAGCTGATCACTGTAGACACTACCCACGACCTGCTTTGCTGGTGTGCAGTGCAAGGGCAAGGTGGGGGACAGGACAGAGAGCAAGACACCGAAGCGTACAGGGTGCAGTGCGGGAGGGGTGAGCCTCCTAAAGTTGTTGTGCTTTTGTCAGCTCGGTGACGTGGCCAGTTGTGTCGGACGTGGTGTCAGTTGGGATTGAGCACCCACTACCACGGACACAACAAGTAGCAAGGCCCGAGTACAAAGCAGTAGACCAGTTGTGCTTTCCCGTGGTGCCAGTCGGGATTGAGCATCCGCTACCACGGGACACAACAGTTTACCTTATAAAGTTATTGTTCAGCACCAGGCCAGTTGTGCTTTGCCGTGGTAGCTGGCGGGATTGAGCACCCCCGGCCCACGGGACACAACAGCTTACACAGCGAAGTTATTGTCGCATTCGTACTGCATCATCGCATCTCCTCCTTGTGTCGCTGTTGTGACTGTGTGAGGTCGTGAGCTCTGAAGAACCGTGCATAGGACACGAGGGGAGGAGCGAACGGTGAGTGTTTAGGTGGTTGTACAAAAACAACTACAAACCTAGGTAGGTTGAAGAACTGACTTTGCTGCTAGTGGGTGGAAAGCTATCATAGGTGGTAGTTGAGGTAGCCTCAGTGTAGTTTGAGCAACAGAGTCAGTGGTAACACACGTGGTTGAAGAGAGAGAGAGAGAGAGAGAGAGAGTAAAGGGTGGTGTGGACAAGCAAAACACTATTCTGTAGTGTGTGTGTGTGAGTCTGCTCGTGGCCTCTGTTGTGTTCTCTCTGTGTGGGAGTGTGTGTGGTTTCTGTGTCATCCGAACAGTGTAAGCATAGCGTGACCCTATCTCTATTTGGCCAGTAGAGAGCATAGCTGTGTGCTGTGTGTAAGTGTGTGTGTGTGGAGCGTGTGTCTGTTCGAGACTGACGGTGGTTAGAAATGACTACTAGTAAGACAGACAATACGATTACGTTCACCGGCAAAGAGGCATGGATCCTATTGCATAGGCAGGTAGTGCAAAGCTGTAATGCTAAGGCCCCTAAGGAAGTGCTGCAGGGAGCTGACGTACATCGCAAAAAAGTATTAGGGATACAGCTTAAGGGTAGGGAGGTGCCCCCTTTATACTAGCTTGGGAAGAGGTAGCAGAGTGGAATGATTGGGCTGACTTGGACGAAGAAGTAGTAAAAGAATACTTCGAGGACAAAGCCAAGGGTTCTACTCGCCTGTGGCCTATGCCCAACCCCAAACCGGAAGCTCCAAACCTTGAGGAGGCGTTAGGGGTAGAGGAAGACAAGGAAACCCCAGTCAAGCGTTACAAACCGGTTTTTGGCAGTCCGAAAGATAAACCAACCACTGAGACTGAAGAGGGAAAGGAGGAAGAGGAGGAAGATGAAGACCGGCACACCTCTGACCTCTACTCTAGTGGGTATGCTAGCACTGACAAAGCTAGGCTGTCAACTGGCAAGGGCTCAGACTTAGAGGGCGACAGCAAGAGTGGGGCCTCCCGAGGACAGACGGACCCCTCTAAGGTCAAAACCCCACTAGGGGGTGGTGATCGTGCTGGCGCACTGACACGACAGGTGATAGCCTATGACGCTAGTGTACTTGCTGAGATGAGCAAGCAAAAAGGGAGGGTGTTCAATATCATCTATGACATGCTCGGGGGTGAGGCGAAAAGTCTAGTGCGTGACTTAGCTAATCCGGAGAAACTGACCTTTGGCCAAAACCCTAAAGCACTGTGGGACAGACTGCTAGCCCGATACAAGAAAGCCGACCCCTCTGATGTTCAGGACAAGGTGAAGGAACTGAATGACTTCCTCTTTACGAGTAAGCAACAGTACGTCGGTCAGTGTGTAGACTTGAACGCTAGGAGAGACTGGTTGGCTGAGTATGGCCAAGCCCCAACCGATGACCGGATGCAACAAATAGTGAAGGATGCGTTAGTGGGCCCAAAGCAATCTGACTCTAGGGTAAAGAAAGCTTTGCAAGTCTGGGTGGAAATGGCTGAACTGAATTGCAAGCAGTTCAAGTGGGACTTCGCCTCATGGTGGAAGTTCGTGCAAGATCGTGCCCTGGAGCTAGACAAGAAGTTTGACCGGGCCAAAGTGACTAGTTCCACAGAGAAAGGTTTGTCAGCTCGCAAGGCCGGAAAAGGGAAGCCCAAGGACGAGTGCTGGCTCTTCAGCAAGGAAGGCAAATGCACTCGTGGGGCCTCCTGCCGCTACCTCCATGTTGGAGGGAAGGTGAGAGGTGTGTGTTTCTTGTCTGACAAACAGGGGGAGTGTAGGGTTGAGTGTAAGAAGACCCCTCTCCAACCGGCAGACACCCCCAAGGGGGAGAAAAGCAAGAAGAGCGAGAAGAGCAAGGGGCCCAAGTGCTTTAACTGCTTCGAAAAGGGGCACATCGCCGGTAAGTGCAGCAAGAAGTGCCGGTTGTGCGGGGGCAAGCACAAGTTGAGCAAGTGCCCGGACAAAAGCCGAAAGGAGAAGGGCGAGGCAGCAAAGGCTCAAAAGGGGGGAGTGATAGCGATGACTCCGAGGATGAGGAGCCGGGCGTAGCCTTAGCTCAGATGGTGAAATTCCTAACCGGCAAATCGAAAGACAAAGCCCTCATGGCTAAACCCGGGGGTGCCAACCTTCCCGAGCCGATCATACCACCGGAGGACGAGAACAGTCTGGAGATCTTGCTTGAGGACGACGCCGACATAGACAAGACGAATGAGGGGCGGTGCCATGGAGTAGCGGAAGGAAAACGCCGGTGTGTAGCCCGGTTGAAGGACCTTGAGTCTGCCTTCAACAGTCTTAGGATTAAGGCAGCCACTCTCATCGATAGCAACTATTGCGTTGAGCATCAGTACCAGCGAGCCAAGCAAGAGAGAGAAAATGCCTTGCGCCGGTGGGCAGCCGACATAGCTCGAAGGGATCATCTAGCTCTAATGTGCGAGACGGGAGAACGGGGGTTAGAAGCCCAAATCAAAAGTGGGAGTCATCCCTAATGGTTGAGGCCATAGTGAGACACGAAGCCGCGACGCGGGGTATCCCGTGGAACCGGTCCCTCTTGCCCATCATCCACTATGCAAAGCCCCGTGAACCCGGACAGTTTACCGAGTGGGTCATTAGCCGACAATTGGTAACATGGGAGGCGTCTGGTGTACCCTCATGGCGGAAGGTGTACCGCCAACATGAACCTCAGGCCGGTGCACAAGCGAAGCATATGTACTTCAGAGGTGGGGTATCCCCCTCTTGTGGGGGAGTTGTGCCCCCGCCCGTAGCATCGGTGCCGGTACGCGCACAAGAGGTGAAGGGTACTCCCCTCCGTCCGGTAGCACCCAACCCCCGTGGAGAGAGTAAGGGTAGACCTAGCGGGGCGAGCGGGCCGTCAGCGGTACCTGCCCCGAAGGTTGAGATTGGTTCAAAGGCCGAGCCGGCTGAGGCTGGTAGTGGTATCATGAGCCAAAACCTGAAATCTTTACTCAAAGCAAAAAGGGAAAAGGCACATCGGGTGAAGGTGAGGCCCGGCCCGGAGGACTACCAACCCGATCGTCTGGCGGACGTGGAAGATGAGCCCCCGGAGGTGCAGCCCGATGCCGATCCTTCCTCGGAATCCGACGGGGAAGGGGAGCGTGAAGGTGAAGAGTCCCCGGCTAGAGATGGAGACGTGGGTAGAGCTCCGGTAAGGGTGCCGTCCCCCATAGGTCCCGACCCTAGTGCTGATGCAGACCCCGGTGGTGGGGATGCTACCACCGGGACCGATAGCAATCCGGTGACTACGCCCTCCACCAACCCAAGCAATAGGCGTAGGTCAGTGGGCGCTCGTGCGTTTGGCTTCCTTGAGACGGTCCGAGCCTCCGTGAGTGGGATGCCCTGGTTTGCGTCCCATGCTAAGACGGTACCCCCTGCAGACCGAAAGGTGACTTCCCTGTTACCCTCTACTACTAGTACCGGTCCGTCTACTGCCCCCTCAACCCTAGCCGAGCCTGATAGTCCTACCCGACTAGGTACCGGAAAGCGGGAGAGTCGACTTCGAGCCGTGGCAGAGCAGCAAGAGGAGATGCGCCGGTTGCATCGTCCGGCGTTGAGCGGTTAGGAAGAAAAAGATGCAGCTAACTTCCGGAACAGGTGGGGAGAATGGACTAGGCTGTTGTACGACTGGGCGCAGGGGAGTGAGTATCCCATGAACAAGCCTAGATGGCCGAGACATTGGGCCGTAGAAGGAGCAGCAGCAAATAGTGCCGTCGGGTTTCAACCTCGTACTAAGCGTTCAGAGTCCGAGAAAGGGTGGTAGGCGATGAGAGCGTACTAGAGAAGGAATATGCAAGTTTGCCGGAAGCCGAGGGAGAAGCTGACTCGGTTGACGACCTAGTTCGTTTCATGACCGAACGCGGATGGATGGCTAAGGGGATCCGGCTAGCAGAACAAGCCCTCCTAGGACGGAGTGCGGACAAAGACTCCATGTTCGATTCGGGAGCTACGTTGCACTTTGTGCCGGCCGGAGCTGAACAACGCTTGTTCAACATTCAGCGAGGGATGAAACGGGTAGATACGGTCAATGGGGAGACCACCGTGACTAAGAAGGGCTCATTAGACATGACGACCGTGAACGGAAAGGGGGAAAAGAACAGGTTACATCTAGGTAGTGTGTGGGTTAGCCCCAACATAGATGAAACCTTAGTCTCCGGGCCTCAGTTAGCTAAGCAAGGTTACAGTATAGATCTCAACAAGAAGGGAGAGGGATACATCACTAAGGCCAGGATACCGGACATTTCCCCAGAGCTTAAGGCCGGGGTCCTTTACCTAGACGCCAAGGACAAAGTATGGCGTTTCGTGACGTCCACCGACCAAGAGCTGGCTGCGGATAAGATTGAGGCTAGAGCTTTCTTTGGAAAGGAGATGGCTAAGGTCACGGAGTTGAGTAGTGAACAACTTCATCAGAAGTTCGGAGGGCCCGGAAGCGGCATGCAGCGCCTCATCAGTGAACCGTACGGGATCAAGATAGTGGGTGACAAAACCCATGAGCAAGCGGTAAAAGAGTGCAAGGAGTGCCCAGCCGCCAAAAGGGGAAAAGTGAACCACCCGGCAAGCAACCAGTTGACACAGGTAGGGAAGTTTGAAGCCGTGGCGTTCGACAAGTCCGGGTGCCTACGCAAACCCCTCTATGGGGGGTTTCGGTATGGCATGGTGGGAATCGAGGCTAACACCGGTTATGCGTTTGGCCTCCTTCTAAAGGATGGCACCGCGGCACCACAAGTGCGCTTCATGCGGGATGCATAAACTTCATTGAGACGCAAAGCGGCAAGAAGGTGAAGGAAGTCCGGGTAGACGGGGAGCATATCTCAGCTGACTTCAAGGAGCTGGTCCGGGACACGGGAGTGAGGAAGAGAATCAACACCCTTAACGAACACAACAAGAACGCCTATGCCGAAGTGTCCCAACGTGACTTTTGGCGCAAAGCGCGCCATAACCTGGTTAGGGCTCAGCTACCCTATGAGCTCTTGGGATACGCGTGGCAGCACGCTATCCTTTCCCGGCGAAACGATCCGGTGGTGAGATCCGGATGCTTGAGCTGATGCCCCGTGAAAGGAAGGTGAATTGGATAGCTTACCTTCATCCTTTTGGGTGTCTATGCCGCATGGTCATCGAGGGCAGGTTAGGACATAACGAGAGCCGGACGCACATGGCCGCCTGGTTAGGGCTGAGTTTGGAGTACTCCGCACACTTGATCCTGTGTGAAGGTAGGGTGTTCCCATGGCGAAACGTCAAGAACTTTGACGACAACCACCCGGCCTGGCCCTTGTTGCAACCCCTCTGGGAGAAGAAGGGCCTGAGCTTGGAGCCGTTCAAGGGAGACCCGTTAGTGGAAGACGCCGACCTTGAGCAGCTGTTTGTCCCAAAGCCCCGGGTGGGAGGGACCGATCCCGGTGGAGGCAAGAAGACCCCTGATCAGGGGGAGCTTGACAGCTCTGATTTCGACGGCGAAATGGAGGAAGCGCCCTCTGAACAGGAAACCGTGAAAGCCGAGAAAGAGGCCCCCGAGCCCGACCCGGAAACAATAGGAGAGTTGAAGGGAAGGTGGGTTGAGACCACAGCCACTCACTGGGGCTGGGCTTGGGCCAAGAAGACCTATGGGGTGGGTTTTCGGGACAAGGTCCGACGAGGTCAGGTGCAAGACGTGAATGAACCCATACGGGTTAAGAAGCAGAAGAAAAACGGACCAGCCCACTGGGTAAAGTTTGAGGATGACGACTCCCCAGACCGTATGTTGGACTCGGAGATCGTCAAGTACCTTGCCGACGGTCCGGAGACCGCACATGCCGCCACGTTCGATTTCACTAGACCGGTGAGTGAGAAGCAAGCTGATGAGCTTCCGGAGAGTCCGAGCCGACTTAGTAGACAAGAAAGACATTTGTGAAGGCCAGTTCGTTGATGCCACCAAAGAGGCAGGGGGAGAGATCCTGAAGTTCAAAAGCCGATGGACGGCCAAAGGATATTCCATGATACAGGGATGGCATTTTGGGAAACGTGATTTCCCAACCCCGTGTGCTCTTACCATCTTGATGCTTTTCGCCCTAACGGTGTTCTTTGGCTTAGTCTTGTCCAAGTGGGACGTTGGCACCGCATACACCGGGGCGTCTGCAGCTGAGCAAGGGTATCGCCCCAGTTACATCGTTCCACCATTCGGTTTAGAAGAGCCGGGGTATGTGTGGGAAATGCTTAAAGCCCTCTATGGCCGACCGGATGCGGGCCGCAAATGGTGGCGGTACAAGCTAGTCCCGTTCTTAGAAGGTTTGGGCTTTAAGGCTCATGTCGCTTTTCCTTGCTTCTTTTGGCGTTGGCTACCTGGTAAGGACTAACCGCACTTTGTGTTCGTGCACGTCGACGACATGATGGGAGCGTTCAGTGGCAAGGATGTAGAAGCGGAGTTCTCAGCTGCCGGTAAGAAGGCCTTTAGGGTCTTTAAGCAAGAAGCACCGACAGGGGTGGTGGGCTTGAACATCGAAGATAAGGAAGACTGTCGGTTAGGCCGTACGATCAAGATCTCTCACGAGGACTTTATCAAGGAGGCCGTTGAGAAGCTACAGTGCACCGGTCTAGCTACTGCCGATTCGCCGTGGTTGATGCCGGGAGTGCGAGCTGGTAAGCAATCCGTGTTAGAGCAGTTCTCGCCTCAGCATATCGTAGGTGTCCTCCTGTGGACACGCATTACTCTGCACGAGGTTTTGGGCCCACTAGGGGAGGTAGCCATCCATGCCTCGAAGCCGGTGCTATTCAATTTCCAGCAGGCCGAGCAAATTGTGCGGTACCTCAGTGGTACCCGCACCAAGGGTATTCGCTTTACCAAAGCAAGCGGTACCCGTTTATTATCATGGGCCGATTCGAGCTGGAAGGGGACGCCAGAGGATCGCCGAGCGCGACTGGCGGGGTTCCATTTCTTTCTTGGCGGTTCTATACTGCCTTTCTGTCTCAAACGAAACGTGTCGGTGGCGCTTCCCGCGGACGCAGCTAGGCGTGGGCGCGTGGAGGAGAAGGCGAGGGCTGCGAGCGACGAGCTGGTGGCGGCGTCAGCCGGGAGCGGGGATCCTCAAGTGGCGACGGCTGGCGCGCGTCTGGTGCCTGCGGCCCCGGAAGCCTCCTCGTGCGAGGCTGAAGTCTACGCCATGGTGGAAGCATACCAAGGCCAAGATAAAATCATTAACTTTGTACAGGGCCGTACGGGTGGGGGCAGCCCCCCATCCTGTACGGCGACAACCAAGCTTGGCGCCCTGGATCTTTCTGATACGAATGTATTTTCTAGGAAGCTCGGGCACGTGGACCTGCGCTGCGCCATCATGAACCAGAAGGTGGACGCTGGCTCGTGGTCAAGGAGAAGGTGGCGTCGGGAGACGAGATTGCCGACATCAAGCCGCAGCGCGGGGAGCCCTATCGCGTCGGACTAGACCTGATCCGGCTCCATCTTTCGATCTATCTGTCTGTCCATCTATCTGTTCCCTCTATCACGAAGTGCGACTCTCAACTGCGAGCGGCGGTTTGGCGTGGCATGATACTTTCTCCAACGATTGGGACTTCCTACTACGTGGAGTTTGGGTAGGACTTTTGTTAGGTTCCCGGTAGTCCGGGGATAGATATTAGAAATTAGGTGACTAGATTGCCGAACTCCACAAGCTGTGGAGACGTAGGCTAGCACCTTTGCTTTCGCTTAGTCTTATTTTGTGCACTGCTGTGCCTGTAGCGCTTTAGTTGTTATAGTGCAGCCATATAGCAGAACTCCACTGGAGACGTAGGGTAGCTCACTTTGCGCTTTGCTCATTTTTCTAATCTAGTTGTTAGTAGCACGGTATGGTTGGACACTGACTTGTAAGGGAATCTAATTAAGGGGGAGCATTGGACAATTAATTAGACCCTTCCTCCTCAGCTATGTCCATATTGCTATTTTATACGTTAGCAATATTCGTTACGTTAGTAGTATTATTAGTTATTAATGCAGTCCTTTAGAGTACCTTTTCTGGTACTGGTGGCACTAGCTTTTTACCATTACCAGTATTGCCCATATCAGGCAGTTTCGTGAGTCATTTTCTGGAGGTACATCTTTTGTGTGACGTCGTCAGTTAGACTGGCGGGAATTGTTCAGTATTGTTAAATTCTTTTACGAGGGAAGCAGTTGGCCGGTAGGAGGGGGACGCCCCGAGTTCCGGTCGCCGTTTGCAGAATTCGCGAGTGCTTTCTCCCAACGATGTGTGTGCATAAAGGCAAATAAATACACAAACTGAAAGGACAAAGTGGTGTGCTCGTGTCCTTTGTGTTGGTTTGTCGGTTTGCTGGTTCGTACGTCTGCTGGTCTGATCTGCTTGTGGCGACTGAGTCTCAGCTGATTTTATTTAATAACCAATAAATGCTTACAGAAAACGTGAAAGATCAAAGGACCGATCGTTCGACCCTCGCTCCCTTTCTTGCTGAAAGACAATCGTATGCCTTTTGTGAGAATTGCTGTGCTCGCTTTCGAGAAGCGGTTTCAGAGGTATGTCGCTTCATGGAAATAGGCAATCGTATGCCGTCAGCCACTATTTTTCACAAAAAAGTAATCAGGCCCGGCCGGTTCGCTACGGTAACCGATTGACGGCAAAAAATACGTAAATAGCGTAAAAAATGTAAAAAGTTGGAAAATACTAGAAAAGATATGAAATAATAATAATAATCATAATAATAATGATAATAATAATAATAATAATAATAATAATAATAATAATAATAATAATAATAATAATAATAATAATAACAATACTACTACTACTACTACTAATAATAAATGATGAGGACAACAAGACAAAAATGCTCTGAGATCTGGTGTCAATGACGAACACACAGATAAAGATTAGACAAGAGGGTCACAGTAT
>WBZZ01006996.1:2500-5000 GCA_019918135.1 Paulinella micropora | reverse complement strand
ACATACATACATACATACATACATACATACATACATACATACATACAGTTCGAGCGAGCTGCGAAGGTAGTCACCGAAAGTCCACAGCAGAGGTAGCATAGTGGGTTCTACATAGAAAGATCGATATATATATATATATATATATATATATATATATATATTTGTATTTGTCCTTCTATCTATACTCAGTCGGTAGGAATCTCGGAAACTAATCCACATGGAATGGTTAAATTCCCGTTTCCCATGGTTTGATATGCTCGAAAAGGCGAAAACTGGATATATGTGAGTGTGCTTTGCAGGTAGTGGCCGAAACTCCACAGCAAAGGTAGCATAGTGGGTTCTATATATATATAATATATATAATATTATATATATATATATTACATTATATATATATATATGTATATATTCTATCTATACGCAGTCGGTAGGAATCTCGGAAAGTAATCCACATTGAATGGTCAATGCCCGTGTTCCCATGGTTTGATATGCTCGAAAAGGCCGAAGCTAAATATATGTGAGCGTGCTTTGCAGGTAGTGGCCGAAAGTCCACAGCAAAGGTAGCATAGTGGGTTCTACATAGAAAGACAGATATATCTTTTTTTTTCTATCTATACGCAGTCGGTAGGAATCTCTGAATATAATCCACATTGAATGGTTAAATTCCCGTGTTCCCATGGTTTGATATGCTCGCAAAGGCCGAGGCTGAATGTGTGCTGCCTAGGTAGTAGTCCACAGCCAAGGTAGCATGGTGGGTACTACATAGATATACATATTTTTTCTATCTATACACAGTCGGATATTTCCGCCATATCAAACGTAAATACCAAAAATAAACCACATTTAATGGTTTAATTTCCGACAATTTGATATGCTCGAAAAGGCCAAGGATGAATATATGTAAGAGTGCTGTGCAGATAGTCGCAAAATCCAAAGTCTACAGCAAAGGTAGCAAGGTCGGGACTAGACATACAGATAGATAGATTTATCTTTTTTTAATCCATCCATACACAGTCAGATATTTCCGCCATATCACATGTAGGGATCTCGGAAAGGAATCCACATTTAATGGTGAGATTTCCGATATCCAATTATTTGATACGGTCGAAAAGGCAAAGGCTGGATATATGTGAGCGTGCTGCGCCGAAAGTCCACAGCAAAGGTAGCAAGGTGGGAACTAGATAGATTAGATGGATAGAGAGATAGATAGATGGATAGATAGATAGATAGATAGATAGATGTACCTACCCTGAGTTGGGTCGCAAAAGAAAAACCATGACACTTGCCGCAGATCTGCATCATGGTATATTTGATATAGAAGAAAAACCATGACACGTGCCGCAGATCTGCATCATGGTATATTTGATATAGAAGAAAAACCATGACACTTGCCGCAGATCTGCATCATCGTATATTTGATATAGAAGAAAAACCATGACACTGGATGTAGATATGCATCATCGTATATTTGATATAGAAGAAAAACCACGACACTTGCCATCATCGTCTATTACATATGCATAGGTAGCAAGAATATATATATATATATATATAATATACATACATATATATATATATGTATGTATGTATAACGTGCCATTAAAATGATGCCTAGTATAGGTACGTGTAAGGCTATACGTACAGAAATATACAAAGTGTAAACAAACAAAAATATATAGAACATGCGTTGTCACCTAATACTTCTGGCGAGCGGCCGCACCGTGGCTTTGTTTTTCCAGGTGCAGTAGGTACTTGGAAGAAACTACCATCTACGTCACGTAGCCTGATGATAAATAGATAGGAAGATAGGCATGTGGGTAGGTAGGTAGGTAGGTAGGTAGGTAGGAAGGAAGGTAGGGTAGGTAGGTAGATAGATAGATAGATAGATAGATAGATAGATAGATAGATAGATAGATAGATAGATAGAATATAGAACTGCGTCACCAGTGCAGCAAAATGTGGGGTAGGTTGGAAGGTAGCTAGTAAAAAAGATAGATAGATAGGTAGATAGGTAGATCGGCTGGCATACTTGAGGTGCAGTTGATTCCACCACTGCAGCCGAATAAGATAGGTAGGTACGTAGCTAATTAAAGAGGTAGATAGGTAGATAGGTAGATAGGCTGATTTACCGGACTCCCAGCTGCCGCCACCACTACTGCCAAATGGGGTGAAAGGAGTAGATAGGTAGACAGGTAGATAGGCTGATTTACCGGACTCCCAGCTGCCGCCACCAGTAATTCCAAATGGGGTGACTTCTGGCTTTGATGGGGACAGAGCCCGCGTCCATGACGATGTCGAAGTAAGAGAGATTGATACCTAGCCAGGTATGTATGTGGGTAGGTAGGTAGGTAGGTGGGTAGGTATGTAGGTAGGTAGGTAGGTAGGTGGATAGATAGATAGATAGATAGATAGATAGATAGATAGATAGACCATAGATGTGCTGCGCTACGAAAACAGGAAAGACCGCGGTAGAAAATACGTGGAACATCTAAGTAAGTAA
>WBZZ01006995.1:210000-222618 GCA_019918135.1 Paulinella micropora | reverse complement strand
AATAGCCAACCTTGGAACTCCAACATTATCAACAGACGGAGCGACAAAAGGGTATGCGGACACATTGGACGGGCAAAATGTAAAACTAACAGGCGACCAAACCATAACAGGAATTAAGATATTTAATGGAAGTAGAAATGATGTAAGGGCATGAATTTGTTAAGCAAGCCGATTTCAATAACGTGGATATCATTAATGTGGAAATATAACATATAATGGTGCGAGGATATTAAACCAAAATGGAGGTGATATATTCTTTTCACAGACATCAGGCGTTATCAGTATTTCTTTATTTACTCTAAATACTGCTACAAGTGGAACCGCGACCAACGAGGTTATGTATTTACGAATGTAGCATCTGATGTAAAAGGGGCGGGACTTTATATTTCAAAACTTTTGGATAAATAAAAGTGCTTCGTCTGATATCGTCCGTTTTAATAATGCGGGCGGTATGCGGTTTATGGTGCCTTGGATATGAATTCAAACAACATAACAAGTGGCGGAACGATAGCAGGGACAACGATAACGGGAACAACGATAACAGCAAGTGATAAAATAACAATAGCACAAGATAAACCATTGATATTGGAAGAACAACGAGAGGATTGGCTGCATACACGGGTGGATTAGAATTATACGGGACATCTGGTGTAGCAGGACCACATATACAAGCATTTACAACGGCCGACCCAAATTATCCTTGTTTTCAATTAATTAACAATAGTCATAGCGACATATCATTAAAATTTGATTGTTATTGGGATGGTGCGGTTAATGATACGTCAAGTTCTGCTACCTCAAATTTTATGATAGCCAAAGGAACTAATCTCCTTTTTCAATATGCGTCAGGAGTAGCGGTAGGAAGTAATATAACATTTAACACCGCGATGTCAATCAATTCGACTGGTGAGGTAGTAATTCCAACAACTTCCAGCGGTAATTTATTAATACGAAAAAGACCAACTTATACTAACGACCCGCTACTACATTTTAAATCAGGAGGATATACGAATTATGGAGTGCTTACATCAGCAACTGGTTTGCTCACGCTTGGACTACTTCAAATACCAACAGCGAGCCGTCAGGTAGTTATAATTATATCCCGCTAAATGGTGCTTGGACAAACTCCTCGGACAGAAGGCTAAAATCGGATATTAAAACATTAGACTGCGGTGATTGTTGTGAGAAACTAATGAAGATAAATTGTTGTTCGTATTATTGGAAAGCAGACGAAAAGAAAGAACAAAAGAACCACGGATTTATCGCGGACGAAGTTAAAAAAGTATTTCCAGAATTTGTATCTGAAAGTGGAATAAAAGCAGAGGATGGAGAAGGCTACCTTGAAGGCATAACATATACAGACTTCATACCAGTATTAGTCAGTGCTTTTCAACATATTGCGGAAAAGGTAGATAATCTATCACACGTGATAGATTTGTTAGAAAAAGAAAATAAAAATCTCATGAATATACTACAAGAAATTAGAGAAAATGTCAAACAATAATACAACCAGACTTCACAGACCCCCGCCTATTATGGATATGGATGGCGAACTAACTCCAGAATTAAAGTCCCGTGTTCTTGAAGTAGAACTAAAGACTGAGGAAAAAAAAGTAGAGCACGAATTAGAGGATAACTGGAATTGTTGTATGTCAAACAAGAAAACCGACAGCAGAATGATTAAATACTTATTTCAAATGGGTATCATTATCGCCATCATCACCCTTTGTATCGTGAGGCTATCTGAAAAGAACTTACCTTGTGAGGTTGCTAATACTTATGTCGGTATTTTAACACTTTTGATTGGGATATGCCTTCCATCGCCTTCTTCAAAGAAATGAACATTCGTATATATGTGTCATATACCATCTATTATCACCATCACAGATTAAAGGCATTGCTTCATCAAAACTAACACACCAATCACTAAAGGGTTTGTAAATACATTTAAATTTAGTATCTATACCTTTTTGAATACAATAAACACAACTTATATTCTTTTTTTCACTTATCCGCGAGTAAAAGTCGCAGGCAGTCCGCGACATAGCAAACATCATCCTATTGGATGAAAATAACACAAAAAGCAGTATTAACAACATTATATATTATCTTTCTCTTTAATTATATTATTATAAATCACCTCTCGTTGCTTATCCGTCAGTGGCAGGCGGTAAAGGATATTTTCAGGTTTTCTAAAAACGGCAGGGTTTTTATTCACCAAGTTCTGAGTGATGCGGATTTGGTCAATTTCCTTTCCAAGCCTTTCCAACTCTTCAAGTTGTTGCTCGTCCTTGCTTTTTTCTTTTTTATTTTCCATGATATATAATAGCGGATATAAAAAATGCCACGACACGAAAAACCATTTTTCGCATATTATAACGAAATTAGACGGGAACATAAGTATTTGTTGGATGAAGCAGACCAATTTTGGATTGACCAAGTTAATGAAGGTATCAATAATCAAGCCCGCGAAAGGCTTAGAGCGGATAGATTATTGGATGCTTCAACAAAGAGGGGGAATACTATGGAAGATTTAAAAGACAGGATTAGTGCCTTGGACAATAAGCGAAGTATTTATGTAAATATGAATTACGACGAACTGAAAGCACACCTTCAAGATGACGGCATTGATATGAAAGAATTTGAAAGAAAACACGGAACTGCCCCCATGAACGAACAAATGATTGAAATGCGAAAATTAGCAATGGCTACCGATAAATATGATATAGCACACATAGAAGACAATATCCAGCAAATGAAGCGTGATATAGCACAATTGGTAAAACAAGAATATAAAGAAGAAGCCTTAAAACGATTAACCGATAAGGGTTTAACATATATGAAAGAAAAAGGCAAAGCGGACAAAACTCGCGTAATACGAAGAGAGGATAGAAAGCAAGCGGAGCAAGATTACAAAGAATGGAAAGAAAACCGAGAAGAGTGGGAGAGAAAACACCCAGACGATGCTTTAATAGAAGCACAGGTAGGCGACGAACACAAGATGCTTGTGCCACGAATAGGTGATGACCCCCGAAGTGTAGAAAGATTTGTTAATGCTATTATTAGAAGTATTCAAGAGATAATTATGAGCCCCAGACTTAATAGATTACTTAACCTTGCTACGGGTGCTGGGCGACATGGTGTGGTAAGGCTAGCTTGGGGGCAGATATTGAGATTAATTGCCAACAATCCACAACTACGTGCGATGAATGTTGGATTACTTGGAAGAAGAAGAGCAGATGCTTTCAATACCATTTTGCTAGCACTAGCGAGAAATGAAGTGCCAGAGGGTTTGCCTCCTCCTAATCCTCGTTTAATCGCAAGCGGACAGCGAAGAATAGGTGATTATGTGTTGAAGGATATGTTGAGAAGATTAGGCTTACAGGTAACAACAATGATGATATGGCAGGCATTTAAAACAGGCGCACAGACTATGACGGTTCTCGGTCTTGGAAAAGTATTTGGAGAAATATATAGAACATGGTCTGCTCAACCAGATGCTCTCATTAAGTTGGAAGAAGAACGAATTCATACCGAGGGAAGTAATTATAATGGTGGAGGCACACGAGTGGAAAGCCGTCTTCAATTAGAAGATAGAACTCGTGGCAAGTTTCCTTACATTCTACCAGCAGATGCTTTGGACTTGGTTGCTTTTGAACATGATTTATTGTATGCTACTGGCGATAAGAATGTCCAAGACTTTGCCGATAAACGATACTTTGAAAGAATTACCAATATGGGTGATTATCTGACGAGTAATGGATTGGCTACGGCCGAAGTTGCCAAGAGTATTTTTGACAATTACAACTCAAGGTTTTCAAAAGCGGATATATCTAGAATGGCCTTGGAAGCACAGGGAGGGCACGTGGCGGAGTATCTTTTTGGGATGCGATGAAGTTTTGGAAAACTATCAAAACCACTCCTCCAGATGCGAAGTATAGTGGATTTATAGGCGATGTAGATAAAACATTAATGTCTATGATTGGTATTATGAAAAATGTGGGCAGTTTTGATAAGGATGCCACATTTAAAGTAAATAAAGTGGTAAATCCTGCTACATTTAATAAACAATATGCGGAACTCGTTGATGGTTTTAACAAAATGGTTAAATCACAAGAAAAAGCCGATGGTGTGAAAGGATATTCTCTTATCGCACCAGCAAATGAAACTACAATTAATAATTTTATAGAAAAAATAAATACAAAAGATATTTCACCAAGTATAGAAAAAGATATAAATCTTAGTGTTGAAGTCCCGATCGCATACTCAGACAATATGGTAGTAGCAGATACTATTGGACTGGGCAATAACTTGCTCATACTTGATGATAAAGGTGCCCAAACGAGGCACTTAAAGGGATTTGTTAAATCGTTGAGAGAGAAAACTGGAAAGAAAATTAAACTTTCTAATTATGACGATCCAAAAGTTGGATGGGAAGAGGCCATTAAACAAGCACTAAATCAAGGTGCTAGTATATCAGATGTAGCAGATGCGGATGATATTTTGGATAAGAGAATTTATCAAGAATGCGGGGTAAATTGACACAGGAACAAATGAAGCAATTGACGGAACTAGAAATAATAGACGAAGAATTTGAAAGGGCAAAACCCAAAGGTCTAACACCAGCACCACAACCCCGACCAATACCAACACCCGCACCACCGCAAACTATGCCACCGCAAACTATGCCACCAGCACCGCAAACTCAACCACCAGCACCGCAAACTCAACCACCAGCACCGCAAACTATGCCAGCACCCGCACCATTGCCAGTGCCACTAGTGCCAAGAACAGGCGGATTTGTTGAAGAACCAGTCCAACCGCCACCACAGACTGATATAAAAGAAGACCCAGACCCAGCAACAACACCAAATCAAGCCATGGTTGATAGCATGAGAAGCATTGACCAATTGGTTGATAAACTTATGGGGAAATCTCCCGCCGATGAAAGAGAAGATATGTTAGCACTTATTCGTTTTCTAATGCCAAGTGACCAAAATGGAGGTATCGGCACTTCACAAACAAACCCACTTATTAAAGGCAACGAACTAAGACGAGATCGCATGCTAGACACCAAGAATGATTTTGAATTGTTAGATAACACAATCTACAACAACACAAACAACAATTTTATGCTTAATAGATACAATAGAGCAGTCATCCAGAATAGAATAAAAGAAAAAAGAGAGTTTCCAAAAATGAAACGAAAACTGACCAGAAACTTCTCAGCGGAAATCCCGCGACAAGTCCAAACTCGTCCAGAAAGAAAGGATTTTAAACCGCTCGTCAATCCTCCAAGTAATTATGCTTTTGGTAGTCCTTACTCTCCTTATTTCTATAATTATGCCTCACCACCCCAACCCTTTGGTGCCGAATATGATAATTATAGATACAATCCAAACTATTTTCAAAACCCATAGTATAGTATATCTTATAATATAAGATTAGATGCCGAGGTCTATACGTAGAGGATTAATAGCCAACAAGTTGCCACGAAAAACACTTTTGAAGCAGAGTTTGGAGAAAACCAATATAGAAAAAGCACATGAGGAATTTACTATTGACAGGCCAGTAATAACAGAGTTAGATAGCAAAAAACCACCCAAATTTCACAATGACTTAGAAATACAACCAATTAAAACACAAAGAGATAGTGTTGAATTGCTCCCTATCCAAAAAGAAGGAATATTGCCAGCCATGGGGACTATGGTTATATGTGCAAGCACTGGCGGAGGTAAATCAGTTATGATTTGTAATCTACTCGCCAAAAAGAACATGTTGAAAGGTTTTTATGATAGAATAGTAGTCTTTTGCTTAAGCCCGTGCCCGATTTTGGAGGACACTCTCAAGTTAAAAAAAGAAGACATAATCAAAGAGGATAAGCCTGAGTTAATGAGAGACATATTAACTAAACAAAAAGAACTAATTAAAACTAAAGGGTTTAAGAAAGCACCAAAGATATTATTGTTATTGGATGACATCGCACAAAGTAAGACTTTTCTTAAGTCAGAAGTGCTCACCGAGTTGTTTTTCGCTTCAACACATGCTAAAGTGTCAGTCTGGGTAGCAACTCAGAGTTATACACAACTTCCACGAAGAATAAGAATTAATTGCCATTGGATGATTATTTTTAATGGAGTAAGGCGGAGCGAACTTGACAGACTGGCAGATGAATACGAAAGCCCTTTTCTCACCAAAAAAGAATTTTACAATATGGTTAAGTATGCTACGGCAGAACCTTATTCGTTTCTAGCAATTAACAACACCGCCAGTGATAGAACAACCCAGTTTAGAAAGAATTTCTCTACTATATTACGATCAAATAAGGATAGAGATATGACCAATTTATGATTGAATTCAATCATAAACTAATTTATAAACTAATTCAATTAAAAAGTTTTTTTGTTTCATAATAATATATTAATATCTATCATATATAATAGATATGTCAGCACAGAAACTATATGCGACCCCTTATCATCAAGCAATGTCAATTTGGTATAAAGAAAATGGACAAGGCAAACTCACAACAATTCGTAAGGGAACACCCGAACATGTGGCAATCAAAAAAATAGAAGAAGATATCAAGAGTGGCAAGATTAAAAGTCAAATCCGTCCAAAAGCACCGAGGGCAAAGAAAACACTTAACGAACCTATTGCCAGCGGGCAACCAGACCAAATGCCAAATGAAGCATTGAAAAGAAAGGCGCCAGACATAGCATCGGCAAATAATTCAACTCCCGAACCAAATGCCAAACCTGTTGAAATGTCTCCAGCACCTAAGGTTGAACAATCCCTACCCAAATCTGTTAATCCCACTCCTGTTGCTGTGCCAACAAAAACTACCACAACACCAGCAAGTAAGATAGAAGCAATAGAAGATACGTCTAAAGAGACACCGCCACTAGAAAAAATAAAAAAACCTAAAAAACCAGCACAAGTATCAAATAATAACACTATTAATCAAGCCATAGCGGATTTAAAGAAAATGAAAGAGGAAAGAATTACGCACAAGAATTTACAAATTATGAAAAAAATAATTAGGGGAGAATAAAATAATTATTATTTATATATACAATGATTAAAAACTCAAGTGTTTCTATGCGATTGTCAAATGGATTTATTGACAAGATGAATGAAGCAAACCGACCTAAAGGTGATGGATTTCAATTGAACCAATTTGAATTGTGGAGTAGCAATGGCGCCCCGTTAGTTAATCAGCCTCTGACAGAATTTGGTGATTTAGTCCCACACAAGTCTTCTACTATTCAAAACACATTAACAGACATTTCTGATAAGAAAGGAAATGCGGATGTGGTTGATTTGGACACTGCCGTTAGCAGTCTGGCTTATTTGAAGAAAGCAGTTGAAAATGCTGAGGCAAGAGAGTTTCAATTGACTTCACCACAAGATGCGAGACTTGACAATATACAGAATTCAGTTGATATTATTAAACAATCCGTTTCAGGTGAATAATTATTTATTTTTAAATTCTATATTTTTTATTAGTATAATAAGCAGTGTAAAACTACAATCACAACAACAACAAAAATGGAGGGAAAGGATAGTAAAAACACGGAGGAGTTGATGACCCTTAACAACCTCAGGTATGAGTTGCCAGCAAATCTAGCACTCACTGAACAGGGAAGTATCTTTAAGAAGAACTTCGCCGATCAGCAAAAATATGCCAGTGATTCTGGAACTGAAATGATTTTTACATTACAGGCGAGCACTGATTTTGTTTATGGAAAGAATTGCTATTTGTCATTTGACATTATGGCCGAAGGATTGGTGGCCACTGATGGAAAAGATAATGTTGCTTGTGCTCTTGGCTTTCAAAACACTCCCGCTACCGCTATTTTTGAAAGATTTTTGTTGGAAAGTAAGGATGGTAGCGAACTTGAACGAATTGAAGATTTGAACAAGATGGTGCGAAATATTCTCCCTTGGCATTATCCTTTTGATTACCGCCGACAGGCACAGATGGCGGGACAACGAGAACCAGTCAGTGTTAATGCTAATGTTACCGACACTTCGGTTACTGATTTTGCACTTAATGTCCCCACTGCTGGTAGTGTTGCGACTGGTAATTTATTGAGGGTTTGTATTCCTCTTCATTACTTCTCGGGAGTGTTTAATGAAGAAACTCTCATTCCTCCTTCTCTGATTAGTGGTATGAGACTTCGTTTGACATTTGCACCAGTAAATGAAGCATTGACTATCATTGGAACCTCTAATGGTGCGATTCCTAGTGTATTTACTACTACTAGTTTGAAATACAGCGTATCAAATCCAGTTGTTATGTTGGAGACATTCTCTCTCGCTCCCGCCGTCCAGAGAAATATTATGGAACAGATGGGAAGCAAGGATGGGCTCCCATACACTTACGAAACATATTACAACCAAAAGGCAAATCCGGGGGTCTCCGATGATTTTAATCTCCAAGTGAATAAAGCCGTTGCTCGTGCTCAGTGCTTGTATATCGTAACTCAGAATGTGCTCACCGAAAATGCTAATATTGACAACTTGGGAACTGCTCAAATGCCTTACAGACAATATCAATGCCGTATTGGTGATTGGTATGCTCCGCAACAAAAGATGGAACTCGGAGTTGCTGATACTCTGGCCGCCGTTCAACGAGGATGCGCGGAATTGTATATTAATAATCTTCAAGCGACTATGGGTATTCGTGATGCTTACATGTCTTCGTCTGTTTCTCTTGAAAACTTTCGTAGTTATTATTCTACTTCAGATAAAACAGGACTTACATCTAACTCAGGATTTGCTACCATTATCCAGACACTCAATCAGTCGCCACATATTGGAGCATCTGGTATTGCGGTTAATAACTCACGAACTGCGGAAGTCACTCTTCGTTATGCGGAAAATTATAATGAAAATCGCACCATTACTGCTTGGTTGAAATATGTCAAAGTCGCGTCTATCTATCCTAGCAGATGCGTGGTCAAACAATAAAAAAATTAAAAATTAGAATAATATATCATTTATAATATAGCAATGTCTTTTACTATCTCCAATCTTGAAGACGAAAAGCGAACAAAAAAAAATTTCCTCCTTCGTGTCTCCTCAAGCGATAAAACAGAATCCAAATCCGCTTCTACTCACAATGGCCGTTTCGTCGTTGATTTACCAGCAACTGGTCGCAATATTGATATAATCAGTGCTTATGTCGTTAAAAGTATCTCTATCCCAAACGTTTTCCCAAACATACCGAGTTATGCCAACACTCTCACATTGATTAAAACAACTGGATCGGCTACAAAAACGGCAATCATAACAGAAAATCAATACACCATTGATACATTTATTACCGCTCTTCAAACTGCGATTAATTCAGCAATTACCCCAAACTCCGTAGTTATAACTTTGAACTCCGTTAATAAATTGAATTTCGCTTTCACTGGTGATACGTATGCTTTTGATTATGATAATAGCACGATTAGCGATAAGATAGGATTAACTGCCGATATCTCGGCGGCGGCGAGTAGCACGATGCAATCTATAGTCAATCTAATTGGTGAAACGGCCGTTTATGTCCATAGCCGTGCTTTAAATCAGTCTGGTTTAGTTGAAGCAAATGGTAATTTCTCTGTCGTTGGTAAATGTAATCTAGATAAACCATATGGAGTCCAGTGCTACTTTGAGAGTTCTAATGATGTTGCCGATTATGTGCCATTTAATACAACAAAAAGTTTAAGGTCTATTGATATTGTAATTAGAAATGCGGGCGGTGAAGTTTTGGAGGTTCCTGTCAATTTTGAAGTTAGTATTCTCTTAAAGGTGTATCATGCTTAATCCTATCGGTTTATTTACATTTGGACTATAATTTCCCTTATTATATATGATATTTTTGGACAATATAGATAAATTGTTTAAGTTGATAACGGCTGTCAACGAGTGCCGTTTGAAACAAAAAAAAGATATAATCCCGTGCGGGACTAATATGGATCAGTTTTATCGGTATTTAAGGAAATACCATGCACCAATTGTTGAGGAAATGACAAAAAAAACAAATATTAACAATCTAGCAGTAGAGATAGAAAAAAAGTTTGAAAGCCTGTATTTTTGAAAGTGTGTATTTTTTTTTGTTTAAATCTGGTCTTCCAGCCAGTTTAATGAAGCGTAAATGCTCGCAGTCCCACCGCTTGTGTTTTGTGCGGATATAGTAAATGTCTTGCCTGACCCTATCTTGATATTATATTGAGACAAATCAACATATACAGATGAATTACCAGCCAACACATATGTAAATATCACACTTCCACCCGTTCTTGTTGTCCCCGCCGTATCAACCTCTGCTAACGATGTGTTTGTATCGTAATTTGAATAAGAAGGTGTTCCTCCCAATGTGGTGTTAAGAATAATTCTCGCAATACATGTTTTAGTATCAGAATTGCTAATACACAAATTCTCAAAGTAGATTATGTTGTAATTCGTTTTGCTGTTGAATGTGGCGCGGTTTCTAATAGTGAATATGGCATTCTCAGTTGCTCCTATAGTTTTTACATTGTCATACGAGTTTGTTATAGCAATAGTCCGATCAATAACCCCTTCAACTGCCAAAAACATACTCGCCGTTTTCATAACAACGGATTGAAGGCTTGACGAATATGCCTTCGCATAAATAGCAAATGCCGCCTGATCTAATGATGGAGTGGTAGCAGTGCTCGCGTATTTAATCGCATGAATTACTTCCATTCGTCCAGTGCGGGGATTTTCAATTTTGAACGTAATTTGACCACTGCCCAGATATTGAACAACGATTTCAAACACATTCAATTTAGTGAAATCAATCGCGGGAAAGTTTCCCGTATTATTACATTTATCAACATTCCACGCATATTGACTAACTACATTTTCAACACTCCCCGCCGTTCTTACAACGGACATTCCCAAACTTGATTGTCTAAAACATAAATTGTCTGCTGGTGTGCCTATGCCGATATCGCAATTGAAAGCATCTGCCGCGAGGGTCGTTGGAAACAATGCGGAAAATCTAGCAACCAAGCCCATGCCACTTCTATATTTTGCTCTCTCTATAGTCGTAATCTGTGCGGTTGAATTACCTGAGGCCGATGTCGTTAAAACCGCCATTGAATTAGCAGTTGATACCACCCCGCCGTTTGTTTCTGTTTTGTCAAAGAAACGAGTATTGATACCATATGTAAATACATTTTGTAATACTGGCGATAAAGTGGCCGTTCTCAATTCTCCGAAGGCAGTTGTTGGTAAAGCATCTTTAATGTTATCAATAGATAAAGAAGATGATGACGATGTAGATGATGACGATGGAGTGCTCGTGCTTTGACCAAACAAATTCATTTTTATTATATAATATGTAATATAAATCATGTCAATAATAATACACGAATTGCCCGCGGATATCGTTGGCCACATAAGAACATTTGTTTATGCAGAAATGCCCCTGACGAAATATGGAGAAGAATTTTGTAATATATGCGGTTTGTCTCGCACATTCCGATCGCATCCTCCGATCATAGCAGGCAATTTCTATGGTGTGGATAGCATTGAGTTTTTCACAATCTGCTCCATTAAATGCTACAGGCGAGAGTCTAATCTTAGACTAAAATATGGAGAGCCCCCTTTAGTCGTTGTTAAGTATTAGCCTTCTTTTTAATTCTAGCACTTCTTCTTAATGGTGCTTTTGTTTCCTCTTCTTGTGGCTTTTCCTTCTTCTGCTTTACAAACTCATTTACTATTTTCGCACCTATATGAGATATTTTCCTGAGTGCAGTATTTGTTATTTTCCCGCCGTGGTCATTCCATATCTGCTCAAGCAATTTATACTTATCCTCTCTACTAGCACTTTTACCTAATGGTTGATATTTGCATTTTTCGCCTCCGTTATCTAGATTGCTTTCAATTTCATTAGTGTTATTTAAATTCAAATATAAATCTATTTTTCGTCTCAACTCCTCTAATTCTGTTTTAATCCCTTCTGCCTTAATTTCTTCAGGGTCGGCCACATTAACCCAACTATAACTAAAACTGGTGAGCATATCGCCGTGCCCCAACACATTTGAAACCCACGTATTAAAATTCTCTAATTTCGGATTGGCAAAATTACTATACGACAAACTAGCATATAGTTTTCGCAACATACTGCTTTTCTGCGTGTAGTCCGATAGCCAAGGGAAGATTTTAATAATTCTTTTGTTTAGTTCATTGTTCTTTTGTTTATCAAGCACCCCTTCGCTGTTGATAATGACTGCTTTTTTCTTTTTGAAATGGTTTCGTATTGAATTTACTTGTTCTATTACAAACTGGGGAGTAAAAAGGACAACAGGCCTCTCAGTCCAATTCTTTTTTTGTCCTTCTCTCTTTTTTGCTAGGTTATTCACTCGCAACCAACTCGGTTTATCTGGTATTAATTCATATGTGTTTTTGTCAAATATTTCCACAGGCCTTGCTCCAATTGCTATCATCAAAGCAAGCAGTTTAAGATAAGGGTCATTACTTAATATCATATCATTCATTTTGGCCATTACATCGCGGACATCAATTTGTATTTTTTGTTCATTTTTGGCTTTGACATCTTTCTTATATCCTTCAACGATATCAATCCGCTCGTCTTCA
>WBZZ01006995.1:185000-190000 GCA_019918135.1 Paulinella micropora | reverse complement strand
ATTGTGCCTTGTGCCAAGTCAAAAGGAATGTCTAGCACCCCTCGTGGTAGTGCTTGTATAGTCCACGCGGTATGATCTTTATCCGTATGAGATATGGTATCATCCTATGTCTCAAGTTTCCTGGCGTCTTTATATACTGGTAGGTATTGTCTTACTATAGGATCTTCCACTGGATCCAGACTCCTCCAGAAATGTAAGACTGGTTGAATGATTTGCGCCGCAGTCAAAAATTCGGTTCGATCGCGTATGGCGTTTCTGGGGTACTGCCATGACTCTCATGAGATATAGATCCGAGAGCGTGTCGTCGGCTACATGTTGAGCCGCAGGCCTCACCAAGTAAAAAGTGTCTTTGACACATGAAATATGCCCAATCGCATCTCCTTCTTTCCAACTAGGGTGAACGAGAGTGTCATTGCCCGCTCGAGGGTCCTGATCTCCGTCATCGCTCCCCTCTTGATGAACTCCTTGTGAACGTGCCGTCCTTATCACCTTTCTCGGTCTGTCATAGATAAGGTCATTTTGCGCTCTCCTTATTTGCGCCTCCGTGAACTTTTCTTCCGGCACGTTCGACTCCCCCCTTTTGCGAGTCTGAGTCCCCGCCGCGCTTTTGCGGTCGGTGACCCGCTTGTTCTCCAGCTCGGCCTCCCCCTTCTCCGCTACTGGTGCCCGGTAGGCATCCCGTTCCGAGATATCCTCCTTTCGGATTGGTGGGACCTCTTTAAAGTCAGCCTCCATCCGTTTGAATGCTTGATCAACGGACTCATCTTCGGGTGGGAAGGGATCATACTTAATCAGCCTTCGTACATTGACTATTTGAACTTTCCCTCTGCCTCTGATCTTATAATTCAAAGGCCCCATCTGTTCCATGATCTGGTATGGTCCTTTCCAGTGGATGAACAGCTTAGAGCTGACTCCTTGTGGAACCTGAGGATGGTACAGCAGTACAATATCCCCTACCTGGAATCTGACTTGATCCAAGTGTGCCTGGCTGACACCCTCAGCATCAGTCTTCCAGCGCTCCGCCTCCCTATGTTCCTGCACTATTTGCTCCGCCTCCATCTTCGCCCGAAGTCTCACCCCAAACAACGCATCCTGATCTGCCCATGAATCCTTTGGGTGCAGCAGTGAGGCAGGGATGGCGGGCTCACGCCCATATAGCAAGTGGCGGAACCTTTTGAACCACCTAGCGCTGTAGAGGGTAGGATATTCATAGCAAAGGCAAACGAGGATGCCGCCTCCACCCATGCCTTTTGGTTCTCCTTCTTCATACAATACATCTTCAGCGCGGCCTTGAGGGGTCTATGCACCCGCTCTATCTTGCCGTTCGCCCTGGGGTTATAGGTGGTGAAATATTGCCATCTCATGCCGTAGTATGCAGATAGCTTGTCAATGACTTCATTATTAAAGTCAGAGCCTCGATCTGAGCATATCTTTCTCGGCACCCCAATCTGTGAGATGATCCTGTCAATTAACGCCTTGGCTGTTGTTTCGCCCGTAACGTCTTTGACTGGGACCACCCATACATAGTTGGTGGCTCTGTCTATGTCCGTTAGAAGGTATCTGTAACCTTCCGTCGTGACCGGGAAAGGCCCTACATGATCGGTATGTAAGAACTCAAACATTCCTAGGTGTAAAGGAAACGTCCCGATCAGGCCAAACTTTGCCTTCAGTGGTGTTTTGGCTGTCTTGCATGGGATGCATGCATTGACCTGTTCATAAATATTCTCCTTCATCTTCTTCAACCAGAATCGCCTCGAAATGAACATATGCGTTCTTTGTCGGCCCGGATGCGCCAGTTGTGGGCAGTTATGAGCAGCGACAAAAATAATGTGTCTGAGTTTCTCAGGAACCCAGAGAGTCCATTTGACTGGTTGTGATGCATAGCGCCCGTGTTGGCCTTTGTATCACAAGAGACAGTCTCTCCACCCCATCTCCTTCTGTTGATTCTTAATCTCCTTCGTCATTTTCAGCTCATTCGGGTTCTTGCATAGCTGTATTAGCTCTTTGAACTCCGGATTGAGAGCCTGTTGTTGTCTCCATGCAGTGGGTGAGGCTATGTGGATAGTCCCGTCCTCTAGCTGCACTCCTATTCTCTCAGGATTTTCGTCCAACTCCTTTTTGTTCTCCTGCGGGGGTTCCGCATAGGCTTCTTGCCTAATCTCTTCTTGTTTTATCTCCGCCTTCATATTCTCATATGCTTCATAGGACCACTCAGCATCCTCGAGGACATGTGCTGTACAGCATATCCCATGATCCGGACCTTGCGGGCTATGTCGTAGACCCGAGCGGTTATATCGGACCCCTCTCGCCATCTGCATCGACTCAATATGATGCACTTCGAATTCGTATGTGCAGTATGGGGATAGATCCTCCATTTCTGCTGACGATACGAGAGCTGCCACTTCTGAGTGAAACTCTAGCCTGGAGAGGCTGTCAGCGACAACATTTCGCTTGCCGGGTAGATGGACCATCGTCAAATTGAAACATGACAAGAATGCCTGCCATCTCGCTAGACGGCCAGTTTGGTCATGATTCATCAGCCATAGTAAATTCTGGTGATCAGTCCTTACTATAAACTGAGGTCCCCCCCATAAATACTCTCTCAATCGGACTCTTCAAATTCGTTGTAAACATCCTCAACAAGCTATTTATAATATTATTTCAAGCATCTTCACATTGGTGGGTCACTGCCTATAGCAATTACATAGTCATTTTTTTTACAGTAGCGAATTCAAGTTACGCACTCTATTAATATAATGCCACACATGCGATTTTTGCCGTCACGCACCGGTTGAGCACTTCAAATTCGTTGTAAACATCCTTAACAAGCTATTTATAATATGTATGTATGAATGTATGCATTTATGTACGTATGTATGTATGTATGTACGTATGTATGTATATATGTATGTATGCACATATGTATGTATATGTATGCATGCGATTTCCTTGTCGTTATCAGCATGTTAGTAAGCGGGTGGCAATGTCGTTCTGTAAATCTTCGGTAATTAAAGTGTGTTATACTCTTTTTGAACTTGCGTTCTTGTTCAACATCCCGCGGTTTGAGTTGTTCAGAGCTTCGCAACCAAGGAGAAACTGTTGTCAAGCTGTTCGTCATGGGAGGGAGTTTTCTCTTTGGCGGAGGCCTATTGTCTCGCTCACGTTCTCTACCTTGCTCCCATTTCTTCGCGTCAGATGCCACCTTTCTCAGCGGTCGCTAAAGCAAAGCAGCAAACAAACTTGTATGTATGTATGTATGTATGTATATATATATATCCCTCTATCTCCCTCTCTCTCTCTCTCTCTCTCACTCTCTCTCTCTCTCTATGTATATATATATATATCCCTCTATCTCTCTCTCACTCTCTCTCTCTCTCTCTCTCTCTCTCTCTCTCTCTCTCTCTCTCTCTCTCTCACACACACACACACACACACACACACTTTCTACCTACCTACCTACCTACCTACCTGCCTGCCTGCCTACGTATACCTACCTACCTACCTACCTACCTACCTACCTACCTATCTACCTATCTATCTATCTATCTATCTATCTATCTATCTATCTATCTATCTATCTATCTATCTATCTATCTATCTATCTATCTATCTATCTATCTATCTATCTACCTTCCTACCTACCTACCCCCCCCCTCCCCCCTCCCCCCACCCCCCCCCCCCCTCTCTCTCTCTCTCACGTGCACCGTGGCACACACACAATTTCGACCTACCTACCTACCTACCTACCTACCTACCTACCTACCTACCTATCAATCTATCTACCTATCAATCTATCTATCTATCTATCTATCTATCTATCTATCTATCTATCTATCTATCTATCTATCTATCTATCTATCTATCTATCTATCTATCTATCTATCTATCTATCTATCTATCTATCTATCTATCTATCTATCTATCTATCTATCTATCTATCTATCTATCTATCTATCTATCTATCTATCTATCTATCTATCTATCTATCTATCTATCTATCTATCTATCTATCTATCTATCTATCTATCTATCTATCTATCTATCTATCTATCTATCTATGCTCAAAACACTTGGACTAACGGCTTCCTTTTCTTTCTCTTCTTCCTTATCCTCCCCACTCTCCATTCCTAAATTGCCTTTTTCTTCAACCTCCTTCCTCCTCTTCTTTTTTCCAGAACACAGTCTACCCGTGATTGCCATCCCGGACACATGCACAGTACACAAATTACTGTTTGATGTGAAACTGCGTTCCTTTGCAAGGACTACATTCCTTTGCGACATCTCATCTATCTATCTATCTATCTATCTATCTATCTATCTATCTATCTATCTATCTATCTATCTATCTATCTATCTATCTATCTATCTATCTATCTTTTTGAAATGGGTGCCATCTGTCGATAGACAGAGAATTAGGGGATGGTGTGGGTGTGCTGGGCCCGTGGTGGGGTGCCTTATGTGTGCCTAGCCATACGCCTATAAGTCATATGCCGAAATAGCGACGGGAAGCACAATCCTGTTCCCTCAGGGTGCCCTTTCTCGCTTGTTGAGCCCGGAATAAAACCCACAGTGCTCTGTCGGTTTATACTAGACTGTCGAACAGTCTCGAAACTCCATCTGCTTACTGGGCCCTCTGTAATGGAGGTGGGAGCTCGTTCTGCAAGGGGCGCTTTATGGAACGAGCCCTGGCCCCGCCTGGTACTAGGAAGCTTTGGTATTGCCTGTATCAGTCCCTTCCGTGCAAACATCACGGCTTAGCTGGGCATCGGGTTAATACTTTACCCACAGACTTCCTGGTTGACGAAATCAGAAGCTCCTTTTTTCTGACATTAGTCGATATTTTATCTATCTATCTATCTATCTATCTATCTATCTATCTATCTATCTATCTATCTATCTATCTATCTATCTATCTATCTATCTATCTATCTATCTATCTATCTATCTATCTATCTATCTATCTATCTATCTATCTATCTACCTACCTACCTACCTACCTA
>WBZZ01006995.1:142500-145000 GCA_019918135.1 Paulinella micropora | reverse complement strand
CCAGATTGTTATGGGTGGGATTTCGAGGCAGCTCTAGCAACCGCGCTTGGTGTATGCACTTGCACATTCGGTGACGTCTTGCAAGAGGTTGCTGGGACTGCGGAATAACCTCGGCTTAGTGCAGTCTTGCCCTCAGGAGCTCCATCGGTGGCCCCGATCATCAGGCGAGAGACTGACACGGGGGGGTGGAGGACCTCGAACAAGGGTATTGGAGGCTTATGTCCGTTGAGGATATGCCATTAGCTGCAACCTCTTGCAAGACGTCACCGAATGTGCCAGTGCATACACCAAGCGCGGTTGCTAGAGCTGCCTCGAAACCCCACCCATAACAATCTGGTGTCTGCTGGGTCCTGGGCTATCAACCAGCATATGCGGAGTTTAAGATCTTTTACGCGCGCAACGACCCTCCTCCCCAGCATCTACCACCAAAGGGTTATGAGTTGGCGTCACAGTTTAACGCCTTGAGGCCATTGGGCTGGAACTCTGTTTAGCAAGTGTGACTAGGTTTTTTTCATCGGGATTTCCCTCAAATATGTCACAGTCAACACTCCAAGGCAGATTTACTATATCTGAGGCGTACTGATGCAGCTAATGGCATATCCTCAATGGACATAAGCCTCCAATACCCTTGTTCGAGGTCCTCCACCCCCCCGTGTCAGTCTCTCGCCTGATGATCGGGGCCACCGATGGAGCTCCTGAGGGCAAGACTGCACTAAGCCGAGGTTATTCCGCAGTCCCAGCAACCTCTTGCAAGACGTCACCGAATGTGCCAGTGCATACACCAAGCGCGGTTGCTAGAGCTGCCTCGAAACCCCACCCATAACAATCTGGTGTCTGCTGGGTCCTGGGCTATCAACCAGCATATGCGGAGTTTAAGATCTTTTACGCGCGCAACGACCCTCCTCCCCAGCATCTACCACCAAAGGGTTATGAGTTGGCGTCACAGTTTAACGCCTTGAGGCCATTGGGCTGGAACTCTGTTTAGCAAGTGTGACTAGGTTTTTTCATCGGGATTTCCCTCAAATATGTCACAGTCAACACTCCAAGGCAGATTTACTATATCTGAGGCGTACTGATGCAGCTAATGGCATATCCTCAACGGACATAAGCCTCCAATACCCTTGTTCGAGGTCCTCCACCCCCCCGTGTCAGTCTCTCGCCTGATGATCGGGGCCACCGATGGAGCTCCTGAGGGCAAGACTGCACTAAGCCGAGGTTATTCCGCAGTCCCAGCAACCTCTTGCAAGACGTCACCGAATGTGCAAGTGCATACACCAAGCGCGGTTGCTAGAGCTGCCTCGAAATCCCACCCATAACAATCTGGTGTCTGCTGGGTCCTGGGCTATCAACCAGCATATGCGGAGTTTAAGATCTTTTACGCGCGCAACGACCCTCCTCCCCAGCATCTACCACCAAAGGGTTATGAGTTGGCGTCACAGTTTAACGCCTTGAGGCCATTGGGCTGGAACTCTGTTTAGCAAGTGTGACTAGGTTTTTTCATCGGGATTTCCCTCAAATATGTCACAGTCAACACTCCAAGGCAGATTTACTATATCTGAGGCGTACTGATGCAGCTAATGGCATATCCTCAACGGACATAAGCCTCCAATACCCTTGTTCGAGGTCCTCCACCCCCCGTGTCAGTCTCTCGCCTGATGATCGGGGCCACCGATGGAGCTCCTGAGGGCAAGACTGCACTAAGCCGAGGTTATTCCGCAGTCCCAGCAACCTCTTGCAAGACGTCACCGAATGTGCCAGTGCATACACCAAGCGCGGTTGCTAGAGCTGCCTCGAAACCCCACCCATAACAATCTGGTGTCTGCTGGGTCCTGGGCTATCAACCAGCATATGCGGAGTTTAAGATCTTTTACGCGCGCAACGACCCTCCTCCCCAGCATCTACCACCAAAGGGTTATGAGTTGGCGTCACAGTTTAACGCCTTGAGGCCATTGGGCTGGAACTCTGTTTAGCAAGTGTGACTAGGTTTTTTCATCGGGATTTCCCTCAAATATGTCACAGTCAACACTCCAAGGCAGATTTACTATATCTGAGGCGTACTGATGCAGCTAATGGCATATCCTCAACGGACATAAGCCTCCAATACCCTTGTTCGAGGTCCTCCACCCCCCCGTGTCAGTCTCTCGCCTGATGATCGGGGCCACCGATGGAGCTCCTGAGGGCAAGACTGCACTAAGCCGAGGTTATTCCGCAGTCCCAGCAACCTCTTGCAAGACGTCACCGAATGTGCAAGTGCATACACCAAGCGCGGTTGCTAGAGCTGCCTCGAAATCCCACCCATAACAATCTGGTGTCTGCTGGGTCCTGGGCTATCAACCAGCATATGCGGAGTTTAAGATCTTTTACGCGCGCAACGACCCTCCTCCCCAGCATCTACCACCAAAGGGTTATGAGTTGGCGTCACAGTTTAATGCCTTGAGGCCATTGGGCTGGAACTCTGTTTAGCAAGTGTGACTAGGTTTTTTCATCGGGATTTCCCTCA
>WBZZ01006995.1:125000-127500 GCA_019918135.1 Paulinella micropora | reverse complement strand
CATAACACAGTCTACCGCGAACGACGAACTGCGTGGATGTTGTCTAGATAGACAGACAGATAGATAGATATATAGATAGATAGATAGATAGATAGATAGATAGATAGATAGATAGATAGATAGATGTAGATAGATAGATAGATAGATAGATAGATAGATAGATAGATAGATAGATAGATAGATAGATAGATAGATAGATAGATAGATGAGATATCGCAAAAGGAATGTAGTCCTTGCAAAGGAACGCAGTTTCACATCAAAACAGCAATTTGTGTACTGTGCATGTGTCCGGGAATGGAATCACGGTATGTAGTGTAGCAGAAATCTATCTATCTATCTATCTATCTATCTATCTATCTATCTATCTGTCTATCTATCTGTCTATCTATCTATCTATCTATCTATCTATCTATCTATCTATCTGTCTGTCTGTCTGTCTATCTAGACAACATCCACGCAGTTCGTCGTTCGCTACGTAGTGTAGCAGAAATCTATCTATCTATCTATCTATCTATCTATCTATCTATCTATCTATCTATCTATCTATCTATCTAACCCACAGTGCTCTGTCGGTTTATACTAGACTGTCGAACAGTCTCGAAACTCCATCTGCTTACTGGGTCCTCTGTAATGGAGGTGGGAGCTCGTTCTGCAAGGGGCGCTTATGGAACGAGCCCTGGCCCCGCCTGGTACTAGGGAGCTTTGGTATCGCCTGTATCAGTCCCTTCCGTGCAAACATCACGGCTTAGCTGGGCATCGGGTTAATACTTTACGCACAGACTTCCTTGGTTGACGAAATCAGAAGCTCCTTTTTTCTGGCATTAGTCGATATCTCATCTATCTATCTATCTATCTATCTATCTATCTATCTATCTGCTTACTGGGCCCTCTGTAATGGAGGTGGGAGCTCGTTCTGCAAGGGGCGCTTTATGGAACGAGCCCTGGCCCCGCCTGGTACTAGGGAGCTTTGGTATTGCCTGTATCAGTCCCTTCCGTGCAAACATCACGGCTTAGCTGGGCATCGGGTTAATACTTTACCCACAGACTTCCTTGGTTGACGAAATCAGAAGCTCCTTTTTCTGACATTAGTCGATATTTCATCAGTTGATCTCATCACTTACTCCACGGAGCGAACCAAGGCCACTTGAGGTGTCACTGACCCTCCCTTGGGCTTGGTTTTTTGAAATGGGTGCCATCTGTCGACAGACAGATAATTAGGGGATGGTGTGGGTGTGCTGGGCCCGTGGTGGGTGCCTTATGTGTGCCTAGCCATACGCCCATAAGTCACATGCCGAAATAGCGACGGGAAGCACAATCCTGTTCCCTCAGGGTGCCCTTTCTCGCTTGTTGAGCCCGGAATAAAACCCACAGTGCTCTGTCGGTTTATACTAGACTGTCGAACAGTCTCGAAACTCCATCTGCTTACTGGGCCCTCTGTAATGGAGGTGGGAGCTCGTTCTGCAAGGGGCGCTTATGGAACGAGCCCTGGCCCCGCCTGGTACTAGGGAGATTTTGGTATCGCCTGTATCAGTCCCTTCCGTGCAAACATCACGGCTTAGCTGGGCATCGGGTTAATACTTTACCCACAGACTTCCTTGGTTGACGAAATCAGAAGCTCCTTTTTTCTGACATTAGTCGATATCTCATCTATCTATCTATCTATTTGTCTGTCTATCTAGACAACATCCACGCAGTTCGTCGTTCGCTACGTAGTGTAGCAGAAATGTGCCTTTCAGATAAGGTCTGTTTATTTCTCTCTCTCTCTCTCCTCTCTCTCTCTCTCTCTCTCTCTCCCTCCCTCCCTCTCTCTCTCTCTCTCTCTCTCCGTCTATTCTGTCTGTCTATCTATCTATCTATCTATCTATCTACCTACCTACCTACCTACCTACCTACCTACCTACCTATCTACCTATCTATCTATCTATCTATCTATCTATCTATCTATCTTTGTCTGTGTGTTTGCAGGATGAAGACAGCGAGCTCAGTGACAGCTCGCCCTCTAACTGGTCCTTTCATTGATTCGCTTGATTCGCTTGATTCCATTGATTGATTCGATTGATTCCATTGATTCGATTGATTGATTTGATTGATTTGATTGAATTGATTGAATCGATTGATTCGCTTGATTCGATTGATTCGATTTGATTCGATTCATTCGATTGATTCGATTGATTCGATTGATTCGATTGATTCGATTGATTCGATTGATTCGATTGGTTTGATTGATTCGATTGATTTGATTGATTTGATTGATTCGATTGAGTCGATTGATTCGATTGATTGATTTGATTGATTCGCTCGATTCGCTTGATTCGATTGATTCGATTAATTTTTTATTGATTTCATTTGTTTGATTGATTTGATTGATTTGATTGATTCGATTGATTCGATTGATTTGATTGGTTTGATTGGTTTGATTGATTTGATTTTTTGATTGATTCGATTGATTCGATTGGTTTCGTTGATTCGATTGATTTGATTGGTTTGATTGGTTTGATTG
>WBZZ01006995.1:55000-115000 GCA_019918135.1 Paulinella micropora | reverse complement strand
TAGATTTTTTTTTTTTTTTTTTTTTCGTTTTTCTTGTCCTTTTTTTTTCTTATTGTTTTGTTTTCTTTCTTTCCTCCCAGCAGCTGTTATTTCCCAGTTGTTTGTTTAAGCATCGAGTGCTGTGGATCGACTCCGACTGAAAAGAAAGAATTGTTTGCTTCTTCTGTTCTTTTTCGGTTTTTTTTTTTTTTTTTTTTTTTTTTTTTTTTTTTTTTTTTTTTTTTTTTTTTTTTTTTAGCCCCTGTTATTCCAAAAACTGTTAGGTTAAGCGGCTGGTGCTATGGTTCGACTAAAAAAATTTGTTTGCTTATTCTGTTCTTTTTAGGTTTTGTTATTGTTGTTGTTGTTTGGAGGGGGATGCTTTATTTCTGGTATGTTTTGCTGCCAGCGTCTGTGATTCCCAACTGCTCTGCTAAGCGGCTGGTGCTGTGGGAGGACCTGCACCTGAGATGGGACCGCTCCGTCATGGCGGTCGCCTACATCTCTCTCTCTCTCCCTCTCTCTCTCTCTCTCTCTCTCTCTCTCTCTCTCTCTCTCTCTTATTTTTCCTGAGGCTGCTCATAATGTATTCATTCAGTCATCAATCAATTCATTGACTCGTTCCCGCCATATACGGGTTTATGCATCTACATCTACATCTACGTCTACATCCACATCTACATCTACATCTACGTCTACATCTACCTCTACATATACATCTACATCTACATCTACATCTACGTCTACGTCTACATCTACATCTACATCTACGTGTACGTATACATCTACATCTACGTCTACATCTACGTCTACATCTACAACTACATCTACGTCTACATCTCTACATCTACATGTAGGAGCGGTCGGCCTCTGAGGCCACTGTGAGACTGTACCTCCGCTACAGCCGCTTGAAACACCTCACCAAAATTGCAGGTATATGCAAGTTGGTTGCTTGGTTGGTTGGTTGGTTTTTTTTTTTTTTAAATAAAATGTATGTATGTAATGTAATGTAATGTATGTGTGTGTATGCCCTCAGGCCTGGATCTGTCTTCTTTGGAGGACGCTCCCTCACAATCGTTTGGGTAGGGGGGAAAAATCTATCTATCTATCTATCTATCTATCTATCTATCGATCTGTCTATCTATCTGTCCATCTATCCATCTATCTATCTATCTATCTATCTCTATCTGTCTATCTAACTACCTTACCGATCTATCTTACGTATCTATTTATCAGTCATAGGTAGGTAGGTAGGTAGGTAGGTAGATAGATAGATAGATAGATAGATAGATAGATAGATAGATAGATAGATAGATAGATACATAGGTAGATAGGTAGGTAGGTACATATATATATATATATATATGTATATATATATATATAATATGTGTTTGTTGCGCAGTGCTGGTGCTGGAAGAGATAGTCAGGGCGATCCCGGTAATCTCTCTCTCTCTCTCTCTCTCTCTCTCTCCCTCCCCTCCCTCCCTCCCTCTCTCTCTCTCTCTCTCTCTCTCTCTCTTGTGTGTGTGTGTGTGTGTCTGTGTCTGTGTGTGTGTGTGTGTGTGTCTGTGTGTGTTTGTGTGTGTGACTTTGTATTTGTGCCACGTGATTGTGTGTGAGTGTGTGAGTGTGTGTGGTTGTGTGTGACTGTGTGTGACTGTGTGTGGCTGTGCGCCAGCGGATTCTCCCTCCCTCGCCAACCCTCCCGCCCACTCCATGTACCCTCTCGACTCTCCTCTCTCCAAAAGCTCCCCTTACTTCTCCCCCTCCTCCCGCCACTCCCCTTCCGACTATGACGCCGTCTCCCACGCCTCCTCTGCTGCTGCTTCCCCTTCCTCCCATGCCCCGCTCATGATCCGGTCGGACCCGGCACATGGCCACGCCGGCCCGGGCGGGGGCGGGCCGGCCACCCGCCAACCGCAGTTTGTGGTCGATGGTGTCGGCGGTGGCGAGGTGGGCGACGGAAGCAGCAGTGGTGCAGGTGGCACCGCGCGAGAGCCCATCACCATACACATGGCCAGCAGCAACAGCAACAACGCTAACGTTAACAGCAACGTGCCGGCCCGGGAAGGCGATGTAATATCGATAGGCCTGGGCGCGTTGGCTGCCAGTGCGGACCGGCCGGCCCAACACAACGAGAACTTCCTTGCACTGATCGCCAGCGGGTCCTCGGACAATGCCGATAAGTCCGCGGGAGCCGACCCGCTCGCTTCTCCGGTCACCGTGTCCACCGCCTCGCGCGCGGGCCCGCCCGGTAAGTCCAAACAAGTTGACCAAAATAGACGGGAGGCGAAGGCAGCGAAATTTTCGTGATATTTGCGGTGATTTCCCGGAAACGTCTCGTACTTAGGCTTTTCTAATTCATGGCATATGGCCTTGATGAAATTTGCGTGGGAATCATGCATGTGTGGACTTTGCGCTTGCAAATATGGTCGGTTTGCATGCATGTAATCATGGTCGTTATGCAAGTCAGTTATGGTCGTTACGTATGCAATCATTGGCGTTATGCCATACATATGTATATATACATACATACATACATACATACATACATACATACATACATACATACATGCAGGCCCGGCCGGGAGCGACATGGCACAAATGGCAACCGGTGTAATCAGCCGCAGCGGCAGCGAAATGACGCAAATGACGGCCGGCCCGGGGGGCAATACCGGCAACGCCAGGACACGGACAGGCGTGGCCAGTGGCAAGGATGGTGGCTTGTTTGACAATGGGTATGATGGACTAACTTTCCGGGAAACTGGGTCTCGGCGGCACAAGTCGTGGAGTGACAAAGACCTGAACTTTTTGGAATGAGAGAGAGACGAGAGAGAGAGAGAGAGAGAGACAGACAGACAGAAAGACTGAGAAACTTTCCCATGCAACAAGACCCAACGAGGGGCAACGATTCGTTATGCGGGAGTCGCAATATTAATTAATAATATTAAAAGTCTGTGTGAAATACCTGTTTTTTCGTTTCTCGTTATTAGTCACCTAGTGGCAAGTTTCTACTATTAATAAAAGAGTGATCACGTAAAGATGTGTTACTGTGTTATTTAATCATAAGCTAAGAGAATACCTCTCAGCTGCTTTTCCATTTTCTTTTTAGCCTTTCCCACTTCTCCCTGTAGTCTGCCTTTTTCTTTCTTTGTTTACCCTAGCTTTTCAACTACTGATGTTCGCCTTTTTACATGCTTCCTTTTCAGCTCTACGACAAGCAAGCACTCTTCAACTTTATTATATTAAAGTAGTTAAGTGGAAAACTTCACTAGTCAGTGTAACAGTCCGGCGGCCAGTTAGAGCCTACGGTGTCCTCATCATCTATGACTCTAAACTAGGGCAGACCGGTTCACTCACATCAGTCATGGTGGCACTTTACTCACTATACAATCAGTGGCCTTCGCCGGCCGCAATGACTTCAGTCTACGACCGGCAACCGGCGGGGCGCCCCCCTCTGACCGGTGGCGACTTTGCAGAACGATGAATTTAATTAGTATTGCACTGAATGCGAACGACTCGAAGGCCCCGGCGCAGCCACTTCACATATTGTCTGTTTTGAAATATATAAGATCAACTAGGCGCAGATAGATAAATACTGAAGAATCATGATGATGCTGTGCTATTTTAATATACCCCTGTGTCAATCCAGACACAATAACTTGAGATATATTAACATGTAATTTCATCGCCCTATGAGGTTCATTAGCTGGAGGGGCTGGAGCCTGTCAACGGCTGGCTGCGAGGCGGCGGTGACACGCCCGTCACCATCATTGAACACGATATTCGCCTGCAGCTGGACGTGGCCACAAGGCACAAGACAGGGTTTTACCTAGACCAGAGGGACTCTCGGCAGTGTTTCGCGCAGGATTGCGCGCGGCTAAAGCCACGGCGATTGTTGAACTGCTATTGCTACACCTGCGGCTTCACCGTCGCCGCCCTCGCAGCCATGCACAAGTCCCAAGCACTCCAAGTCATGATCTCCGCTTCATTAGCATAGACTCGAGCGAACCGGCGATCGCCCAGGCACGCCTCAACCTTGCGCTCAACTGGCTCGCCAAGGCCGCGCAGGCCGAATGGCATGTCGCAGACGTGAACGCCAAACTGAGACAATATCTGGACCAAGGCATGCGGTTCGACGCGATTGTGCTCGACCCGCCCAAGCTCGCTCCCACACCTTCGCATGTGGCCCGTGCCGCCAGAGCATACAAAGACATCAACCGGCTGGCGTGCAAGCTCTTGAGCCCTGGCGGACTGTTCTACACCTACTCTTGCTCCGGTGGAACTTTTCCACAAAATTGTGGCCTCTGCCGCAGCAGATGCGGGAGTAGATGCTCTCATTCTAGACCGGCTAGGAAGCGCCCCGGATCACCCCATGAGCACAGTGTTTCCCGAGGGGGAATACCTCAAAGGTCTTGTCTTGATGCGGAAATTGGAAAATTAAAATACTTTTTCTTCTTCTTCTTCTTCTTCTTCTTCTTCTTCTACTACTACTACTACTACTACTACTACTACTACTACTTCTTCTTCTTCTTCTCCTCCTCCTTCTTCTTCTTCTTCTTCTTCTTCTTCTTCTTCTTCTTCTTCTTCTTCTTCTTCTTCTTCTTCTCCTCCTCCTTCTCCTTCTCCTCCTCCTCCTCCTCCTCCTCCTTCTTCTTCTTCTTCTTCTTCTTCTTCAAGAGTCTTCTTCTTCTTCTTCTTCTTCTTCTTCTTCTTCTTCTTCTTCTTCTTCTTCTTCTTCTTCGCAATACTTACCGTTCCGGTCTGTCTGTGAAAGGACGGTTATCCTTGGTCTGAAGTCTACGGAGTCCCCAGTGACTTTACTACAGGTATATATATCTCAGTCTTCATATTAATATCGTTAGGACAGTTATCGGTTATTAAATATCGTACCGTCCTATCAGTTGTACAATAACGCCAACAGTGATGTATAGATGAGTTACTAAGTTATGTTTAGTCAAGATATAATTATACCCGTCTGTAATGCCCCCAACGATAGCTCGTAAAAAGTCGGTAATACAACCAAACACAGTCCTCAAAAGATGAGAATGATGTCTTGTTGTATTAGCTCAGTGAAGCCAAAAAGGAAAACGGCAACAGACCAGGAATAAAATGGCATCAGGTCCAATGCGGACAAATAATACTGAAAAACAAGCTGGTGCACCTGTCACCAGGAAAAGATACTTTTTACCGGCTATCCGGGGGGTGATGCCTACAGTACCCCCTCCCGATTTTATGACGGAAATAGCATTTTCGTCATACACCTTCTGATTTCTTTCTGCAAATAGTATGCGCTATGGAGTCATGCCACACAGCGCATCGACCCACGGATAGACGCTAAAAGACGAAAAATATATCCTCATACGGCACGTCAAAGCGGATTCTCCAGCCATTGTTGTAGATTTTTGAACTCCTTCCCCTCAATCTCTTTTTTTTTTCTCGGCAGTATGTCAAGAACAAACGTACTATTAATAAAAAAAATACAAGCAACGTGGTGCTGTAGTACGATTCCCCCTTTGATCTCCTTCTTCTTCTTATCATTATCATTATTATTATTATTATTATTATTATTATTATTATTATTATTCACAGGGAGATCGTAAGTACATTGTCTTTTTTTATGACATACCCTTGTATAAGGCGGATATCCTATGATATAGTATTAGGGGGCCAGTCCTAATAGCTATATCCGAAGTCGAGGTGTATGTACCCGACCCTGCGATATACCGACACAAGTAGAGATTGACCGTGCTCAGGTACGACAGTATATAATCTATCGTAAAAAATAATTTAATGAAAGTTTCAGAGAACATTTCATTTTCAGTTAATGTTTATAACCAACAACCCGAGAAACCAAAAAAAGAAAAACAATGATGTTTCAAAGATATTTTTAAAGTTTTGAAACTTTTGAAAAAGTTTCACAAAACCTTTTGCTGAAAAGATTTTTTAAATCTTTCAAAAAAAACTTTATGCACGACTTATTATTTACTTATATATCGTGATAAACTACCTTCCTATTTTAGTCGCATATAGAAATGGACCATAAGCATACACAAAATACTGAAACTGGAGGTGCGGAGGCGGAGTCTCCGCTAAATGAAGAAGAACTTGAAAAACAGAAAATTGAAGAGGCTTCTGAAATACACCATCAATCTAAGAACCCTAAAAAATGGAATACTATACTAGCTCCTGAGCCTGGACCATTAAGCCAAGTGTTTATTGACCTTATGGATATGTCTAAAATAGCTACTAAGAAAGGAAACAAAAACTACAATTTTGGTTTAGTAATGATTGATGTTTATTCTCGTCGTGGTTGGATTGAACCGATCAAAAATAAAACAACCAGTGAAGTATTAGAAGGATTAAAGAAAACGCCTAAACCTAAAAGGATTACGTCCGACAACGGCAGTGAATATAAAGGGCAAGTTGCCGAATACTTCAAAGAAAATGGAATTCAACATACAACTAACGAAGTTGGCGACCACCGAACTATGGGTATAGTAGATAGATTTATTAGAACAATAAGGAACGATTTAAATTTTATGTGGGAAGTTAATGATAATTTCATTTGGGTTCCTTACATTTATGAAGTTGTTGATAATTATAATAATACATACCATAATACAATAAAGGCTACACCTATGGATGTCTATGAGGGCAAAAAGAAAAACGATCAAGAAATATATAGAGCTGGTCTTATTAATAAATTTCCTAAGGGCTCAACCGTAAGAAAAGAACTAGAACGAACCGTTTTTAGTAAAGGCGATGTTCAGTTTTCGAAGAAAGTAAAGGCGATGTTCAGTTTTTCGAAGAAGGTAAGGGACCGGCTTATTGATCATCCTATACCGGTACCCTCTCGCAAGCAACAGCTAGTGGTGGCTTGTCGTATGGGAACTCGTGAGCAGAGCAGTGCATACAAGCGGAAGCTCAGAGACCTCGACAAGTTGAAATTGATACCGCAAGCATTCACATGCTTTGATGGTTTTTACACCCGTAAAGCTCCTTTGCAATACGCGAGACTCATTGACATGCTGGTGGAGCTCGGTAAAGATGATGAGCCGGACACGGTCACGTATGAAAAGACGGGCCTAGATGATGTCTCGGAAGAGGACTTAGGCTTGGAGGAGGACAGAAAACCCCTCAAGCAACATGTCTGATGAAGATTTTCAAGCGGCGGCGCGGAAAATATTGCAAGAAGGAGTAGGCACGGAGAAGGAGAAGGAGCTTTTAAAAGCCAAATTAGAGGCGAACAAGGAAATTTTTTACCCTCCACATGCAGGTGGTGTCAAGCCTGAAGATTTCACTGCGGTTATTTACAAAATACCGGGTGCGGAGCCGTCACCGGCACCACGAAGGGCGAATTTGAGTATACATGAGGCGAAGATAGCGGAGGAGCTAGCAAGACAGCTGCTCAATGAGGACTTTATTGAGAGATCAACATCTCCAATAGTCTCACAACCGAGAATAGTGCCGAAGCCAGGAGGAGAATGGCGCCTGACAGTTAACTATGCTCGTGTTAACAAGGTGCTGGAGGAAGAGAGAAATCCTCTCCCGACATTAGAAAAAGGAAGGAGAGTACTGCGGAATGCAAAATTCTATTCGGTCATTGACCTTAAGAATGGCTTCTGGCAGATACCACTGGAGGAAAAGTCCAGATGGCTGACGGCGTTTGTGGTGGGTACGGAAATATATCAATGGAAAGTGCTTCCGATGGGCCTCAAGCAAGCCCCAGGACTTTTCCAGAAGGCGATGCAGAAGATGTTGAGCAGTACGATGATTTGTCTGACGGAGGCTTTATGAGAAGGCGGGGACAGAAGGCGGGAGAATATGCATTTTGCTACATCGATGACATTATCGTATACTCTAACACAATGGGGGAGCATATCGATCATTTGTCCGATATATTCAGGCGCATCGGAGCTTTTGGCCTGAAGTGCAATCTAAAGAAGTGTCAACTTGCCAAGACGAGTGTGACATACTTAGGGTACGAGATCTCCCATAATTGAGTCTCGATATCCAAAGAGAAGAGGGAGGAGATTATGAATCGACCGATACCAAAGAACCGCACTGAATTGCACTCATTCCTTGCGATGGCGCAATACTATAGCCAGTTTATACCCGATTGGGGTGCAACACGGGCTAAGTTGGAGAAAATGATAGATTTTGGAGACTTTGAGAAGTGGGGCGAAGAGGCTTTGCAAGCGTTTCATGCGCTCAAAGATGTTCTTTATAAAGACCCGAAAGACGGAGGACTGGTGTTAACGATGCCCGACTTTACGAAACAATTTGTAGTCGATACAGACGCATCTAAGTTTGCGATTGGGGCTGTATTACAACAAGAGGATGAGGAGAAGAAACTACGCCCAATCATGTTTATTAGTAGGAAGTTGTGTGCGGCGGAGAGAAACTATTGCACAAGGCAAAGAGAGGCGTTAGCGGTGGTGTGGGCCCTCAAGAGGCTCAGAGAGTATTTGTGGGGAGGACCTCAATTTACTGTCAGAACTGATCATCATAACCTGTTATGGTTGATGAATCATGAACAGACTGGACGGCTGGCGCGGTGGCAAGCGTTCTTGTCTTGTTTCGATTTTACAATGGTCCATCTACCGGGAAAGCGAAATGTGGTCGCTGATAGCCTCTCTAGGCTAGAGTTTAACTCAGAAGTATCGGCGTTGGTGTCCACGGTGGAGATGGAAGACTTGTCCACTGACAAGGTGTATGAGGTCAGCCACATTGAGGAGATGGAGATGGCGAGTGCGCACAGGTCTACGGTACAGTCCACAAGGCCCGGATTACGGGATATGTTGTGAGCTACATACCCAGGAGGACGCTGAGTGGTCCTATGAGGTATATGAGAATGCGAAGGCGAACATAAGAGAGGAAGAGGAGACGCAGGAAGTTTATGCGGAGCCTCCTCAAGAGCGGAGAAGTGACCTAGACGATGACGCGGAAAGAATCGGGATACGGCTAGAAGATGGTACTATCCATATAGCCTCGCCTACCGCATGGAGGCAACAACAGGCTCAAGATCCGGAGTTTAAGGAACTCATACAGTTATATCAGAACCCGGATGAGCTGAAGATGACGAAAGCTTAAGCGATCAAAGATCAGATGAAGGAGATGGGATGGAGATAGTCTACTGTGGTACAAGGGCCTTCACGGTCGCTATGCATCACAGCCGGACAAATGGACCCTTTGGGTACCGGAGAGTCTGAGACGATTTATATTTGTCGCAGCCCACAATTGCCCACTTTTGGCGCATCCGGGTCGACAACGAACTCACATGTTCGTAGCGAGGCGATTCTGGTGGAAGAAGATGAAGGAGGAGATAGATCAGGCGGTGGATGCATGCATCCCGTGCAAGATAAACAAAACACCACTGAAGGCAAATTTCGGCCTGATTGGCGAATTTCATCTTCATGCGGGGATGTTTGAGTTTATACACATTGATCATGTGGGACCTTTCCCAGAATCGAAGGATGGTTACAAATACCTCCTCACGGCTATAGACAGAGCCACCAACTATGTGTGGATCATCCCTGTCAAAGACGTTACCGGCAAGACGACGGCCGAGGCGCTGATCGATAGGATCATCTCACAGATCGGAGTACCAACAAAGATATGTTCTGATCGAGGCTCGGACTTTAATAACGAGGTCATCGACAAACTATCTAAGTATTACGGGATGAAATGGCAATATGTTACTGCCTATAACCCGCGAGCAAATGGGAAAATCGAGCGGGTACACAGACCCCTCAAAGCCTCACTAAAGATGTATTGCACGAAGAAGGAAAATCAAAGAGCATGGGTCGAGGCAGCACCATCATTTGCGTTTGCAATGAACTGTCTACCCTCTACGGCGTTAGGAGGCTCGAAGAGCTCAATCTCGCCATATCAGTTAGTATATGGGCGTGAGCCTGATATCCCGACTTCGCTTCTTCACCCAAAAGACACTTGGGCGGATGCGGATGAGTTGTTTGGGATGAGACTTAGAGTGAAGATGGAGGCGGAACAAATAGTCAGGGCGCATAGAAAGGCGGAGCGCCGAAAGACTGACGCTGAAGGGGTGCGACAAGCGCACTTGGATCAGATCAAATTCCAGGTCGGGGATATTGTACTGTTGTATCATCCTCAGGTCTCGAAAGGAGTCAGCTCTAAGCTGTTCACTCACTGGAAAGGACCTTATCAGATTATGGAACAGACGGGACCTCTGAACTACAAGATCAGGGGTAGAGGGAAGGTGCAAATTGTGAATGTAAGAAGGCTGATTAAGTATGATCCCTCCTTATTGGAAGATGAATCCGTTGAGGAGGCGTTAAAACGGATGAAAGATGATTTCAAAGAGGTGCCGCCCATCCACAAGGAGGCTGGCATAGACCAAGACGATGCTTATCGGGCACCGATAGCTGAGAAGGAGGAAAGTGAGGTGGACAGTAAGGAGAAGGCTGACCGCATAAGCGCGGTGGGGACTCAGTCCAAGTCTCCGCGAGAGCATAGCGGAAAGAAGGAGAAGATCACAGAGGCGCAGCTAAGGAGAGCGCGGAATGATCTTATCAACGACCAACCGAGGAAGGCGATGAGGTCGATGGGATCAAAGGACGTCCACCAGGAGGAGGAGGGGACGGACACTGACCCAAACGCGGGCAACGTTGAGATTGTCCATGAGCGATGGAAGGAAGGCGATGCGATAGCAACCATCGCATGGGTGAAAGATGCTTTCTATCTGATAAGACCAGCGGAACAACATGTCGCTGATGACACTCTCTCAGACTTATACTTGATGCAGGTCGTGGCGGTCCCACGACAGATGCGTGTCACACGGACACTCAAAATATCATCAGCCGCAAAAATAGTACAACCGATACTCCAGTTTTGGAGAAGTATGGACCCGGTTGAGGATCCAAAGGCAAGACATTATCTGCCAGTATATAAAGACGCAAAAAGCCTCGAGACATGGGATGATACAATTACTCCCAGAGACAAGGATTACACTGCGTGGACCATTCAGACACTGCCAAGAGGAGTGCTTGATGTCCCTTTTGAATTATCGTTGGGCGGAATCCCTAATAAGATCTGGGACATTCTCGAACAGTCAAAGTTCGATCTGACTTTTGTTGGTGGTCCTCCACCAGGCAAAGAAATCCGCGCCAGACGACGAAGGCAGTGACAAAGAAATTATTTTTCATTATGCGTCTCAAACAAACTGGTTGATTGCCCACGGCGTATCATGATTTGATCATGCATCATCAGTTATCAATATGAATATTAAAAAGACTCAGTGATATAACTTGGCATTCGATCGCAACATACGAGTGCGAAAGGTCGATCGACGATGATACTACACCGTATACGGGGATTGCTAGTGTATTGAGCGATGGCGTTCCCAGGTATGACTTTCCAAGTCCTGGGATGATGTTCTCGACTGATATGTTTGATTTCTTACCTTTACCTTTCTTAGGCTGTTCTTCTTCCTCAGATTCGCTATCCTCGCTATCTTCTTCCACTTTCTTTTTTACCACTTTCTTCGCCTTCTTCTGTTTAATCTCGCATCGAATCGACCGTCAGTGTAATAAAGATTTATGGGGTCAGCATCTTCTGGTACTCTGTCTGTGTTTAAGCCAATAATATTAGTGTTAGTTAAGTCTAAATTTTTTATATCTAGACTATCAACAGCCAACTCATTAAGGCCTAATAAACTTTTGAATTGCGACATTATTATATTTGTTAAGAAATTGATTTTTAATAAAAGCTAAATAATATTATTTTGTATGATAACATAAACAAATAGAAAATGCCGAGAGGTAATAGAGAGGTTGCTATGAAGAACCTTGAAAAGGGGTGGGAGGCAAAGAAGAACCAGGCTAAGCAGAGAAAGATTGAGAGGGCGAGGGAACTACTTGCTGAGGAAGAGGCTAAGAATGTGAAAGAAATGACCAATGACGAAAAGATGGACCACATTACTAAGAAGCAGTTGGCGAAAGATATGATTGATGGGCGGGACGGTGAGAAAAGTGAGGAAAGCAGTGAAAGCGAAGAAGAGGTTGAACACGATTTCGTTGACCTCATTGCGGATAAAATATCAAAGATGAAACTTAAGACTCAAATCAACAACAGACATTAAAGAAGGAAGCCGTTTATACTACACAGAGCAACGAGTGAGGGACAACGACGAGGTTAAAGCCTCAACTCAACACCGCTCGAATACAAGTAATCCGCACCAAACCAGCCTTTATAATCTGATAGACACAAACATATCCGCACCTGTGGTCGGTCAATACTTAACATACAACGATGTAGACGGCAAATGGAGGAATACCGCCCTCGGTTCAATTGACACACTCTCTGACGTAGTCATAACGGCACCAATTGCGATGAATAGCTATCTAACATATAATTCAATAAACTGGGTAAATAAAACATTTCCGATAAATGTTGATAAAACAGGCAACATTAGTATGGGAAGGAAGAATATAATAGGAGTTAATTTACTAAATACCAAAGATGTTGATGAATGGATATTTGAGCATAATGATAAAAATGATAAAGTGTCAGCAGCTGGAAGTATAGATAGCCACAGCGATGTGTCAATAACAGGCTTCCCAGCAGATAACCAACTGCTTATGTATAGCACGGGACAATGGAGAAACACCACACCACCCTTTCTTAGATTAGACGGCACTGCTAGTATGACGGGGGCACTAAATATGAATGGTTATGCTATTTCAGGGGCTTCTACATATAATGGAATTAATCTCGCTAATCTCGCAGTTGATGGTTCGGTCAAGCTAACAGGAGACCAAACCATAGGAGGAATTAAAACATTTAGCAGTATAATAAATGCGAGTGCGGGGATTGATATTAAAAGCCAAAGCATAACAAATGTAAATCAACTAAATGGCAGGTCTATCACAACTTGGCTATCAGAGCACGATACGAACACGGTGAAAGTGTCGGCGAGTGGAAGTATTGATACACATAGCGATGTGATTATAACAACAGCATCAGATAATCAACTACTCATTTATAGCACTGGACAATGGAGAAACGTGGCATCACCATTTCTTAGATTAGACGGCACTGCTAGTATGACGGGAGGACTAAATATGGGAAACCAAAGCATAACAAATGCAAATCTTGTTGATGGTGTGGATGTTTCTGTTCTTGATACTTCGGCAGTTAAAATCTCAGGAAACCAAACCATAGCAGGAATTAAGACATATAGCAGTGGTGTTGAAATAACTGGGAATTCAATAAATTCAACAACAAAGGGGACATTCATTGTTTTCAATTCTACCAGTAATATCGGGTCAATTGCTAGTTTGGATATGAACACGGCAACATATTACAACTTTGAAATTTCTGCGAAAAAAATAAGTTTTATTATTGACGGGACGATTGTTTCGTGGTTTAATGCTACTGGCTTAGATTGTAATAGTAGTCGGATTGTTAATCTAGGAGCACCACAAAATGCGAATGAAGCGGTAAATAGACAATATCTGGATGACAATTGTGTGAAACTAACAACAGACCAAACCATAACAGGAAGTAAAACATTTAATAATGGGGCGAGCACTACGATAAAATATCTAACTCTAACGAACAACGCCGATTTTAATAATCAAGTTATCATTAATGGTGGAAATATTACATATAATGGGGCGAGGATATTAAACCAAAATGGAGGAGATATATTCTTTTCACAGACATCAGGTGATTATCAGTATTTCTTATTTACTCTAAATACTGCTACAAGTGGAACCGCAGACCAAAGAGGTTATGTATTCACGAATGTAGCATTTGATGTAAAAGGGGCGGGACTTTATATTTCAAAACTTTTGGATAATAAAAGTGCTTCGTCTGACATTGTCCGTTTTAACAATGCTGGCGGTATGCGGTTTTATGGTGCTTTGGATATGAACTCAAACAACATAACAAATGGTGGAACAAGAACGGGAACTACATTAACGGCAACTGCTGGTATGACTACGACAACATTAACGGTAAGCGACAAAGTAACAACATCACTAACATCATCGATAAGCAGACCGATAATTATAGGAAACACATCAAAATCAGTGAATGGGGCGACAGGTGGTTTAGAAATATATGGAACGGCTGGTAATAATATTATCGGAGGGGCACACTTACAAGCAATAACAACGGCGGATGCTTATCCAACATTTCAATTATTGAACTGGGCACACGACAATATCAATTTATAGTTTGATTGTTATTACAACGGGACGAGCATATTATCTTCTAACACTTCTTCAAATTTTCAAATAGCGAAATACTTAAACAAACTAAGTTTTAATTATAAAAATGGCGGAACACTCGGGCAGTCTATAACGATGACAGAGGCGATATCTATTGATACAGCAGGCTTATTAACAACAAAGGCAATAACGGCGAGCGATAAAATAACAACAGCACTAGGCAAACCAATAATTATAGGAAACACAACAAAATCATCAAATGGAGCAACGGCAGGTTTAGAATTATACGGAACGGCGAGTAATGTCGCAGGAGCACATATACAGGCTATAACTTCAACAGACATCTATCCAGTTTTTCAACAACTAAACTGGTCGCATGATAATGTCAATTTAAGTTTTGATGCTTATTTTGATGGCACGAACTGGAAATCAAGCCACAGCGGTTCGAACTTGCTAATTCAAAAAGGTGGAAAACTCGCTTTTTATTATAATTCAGGAACAACGGTGGGAAACAATATATCTTACACTGAGGCGATGAACATTAATACGTCGGGAGATTTAAGCATCACAACAGCATCCAGCGGATTTTTAACATTAAGAAAAAGACCAAGTCCATCAACTTACGATCCACAAATATATATGAAATCAGGAGGATATTCAAATTATGGAGTAGTCTGCGCATCTCAGGGAATTCTACATGCTTGGACTACTTCAAACTCAACAGGTGAGCCGTCTGGCAGTTATAATTATGTTCCGCTTAATGGTGCTTGGACAAACTCATCGGACAGGAGGCTAAAATCAAATATTAAAACATTAGACTGCGGGGATTGTCGTGAGAAACTAATGAAAATAAACTGCTGTTCATATTATTTGAAATCAGACGAAAAGAAAGAACAAAAGAACCACGGATTTATTGCTGATGAAGTTAAAAAAATATTTCCTGAATTTGTATCTGAAAGTGGAATGAAAGCAGACGATGGAAATGGAAATCTTGAAGGCATAACATATACAAGTTTTATACCGATATTAGTCAGTGCTTTTCAACACATGGCGGAAAAGGTGATTTATTTAGAAAAGCAAAATAATAATCTAACTAATGATATAGCCGATTAAAAAAACCAATTAGCAGAAATCCGTAATTACAATGCCCCCTAGATTACACCCTCCACCTCCACTCATTGATATGGCAGATGGCGAACTAACACCAGAGTTGAAGAACCGCGTTGTGGATATTTCATTGAAGAATGAAGAAAAAAAAGTAGAGCACGAATTAGAAGACAACTGGAATTGTTGTTGTATAAAGAACAGGCCGACTGACAGCCGACTTATTAAATACTTATTTCAAATGGGTATCATTATCGCTATTATAACCCTTTGTATCGTGAGGTTGTCTGAAAAGAACTTACCGTGCGAGACAGCCAACACTTATGTCGGTATTTTGACCTTACTTATCGGTATCTGCCTTCCATCACCTTCTTCAAGTAAGAAGTGAAAGGGGATACCCCTTCCCGCTTTGAGAAGCGGAGCTTCGCAATCAAACCCCACTGCGGGGTTGTAGGGGCTTGCCCCTACTAGCATTCATATAGATGAGTTTTATACCAAGAAGCATCACTACCCGAGCACATCAAAGGAATGGCTTCATCAAAACTAACACACCAATCGCTAAAAGGTTTATACACACATTTAAATTTTGTTTCTGTTCCTTTTTGAATACAATAAACACAACTTTCAATTTTTTCTCACTGACCCGTGAATAGAAATCACAAGCAGTCCGAGCAGAAATATTAATTAATAAAAAGTTTATGCGCAGTAATATAGGAAACTTTTGAAAAAGTTTCATCAAAACCAGTGGAGGTGCGGAGGTGAAATCTCCGCAAATGGCGGACTATAAATTCCAAAAGAGTATTTTTCTAAGTAATGATTTTCCAGGCGGGGTTAATGGTAGCAAGACATTCGACAAAACCATTAAATTGAGCTTTACACCGACTAGAATGAATGTTAAGTTTATCCATTATATGAATAATGCGACGGAAACGAAAACAAAAATCCTTTATATGGACCTCATCGGGATTATTGGCACATTCGCCGACAGCAACGTCGCAAACATTTCAAATCTCAGCTACAACTTAGGTATTTTTAATTGGACCGACGGACAATACAGTTTTAGAGTGCTTAAAACAGACAATGGTAGTATTGAGACTGACCCGCTAGCTGGAAGAATTGATATTTGTTTAGAATTTTTGGCGTAGGGGCCTGCTCCCCCTAGTACAACCCCGCCGTTAAAAAAATATATATATTTTAGAATATGTAAAAATCTGGAGGTGCGGAGGCGGAGTCTCTGCGATGGAGAAAATCAATAATGTAAAGGTGAAACCAGTTAAACAAAACGGAGATGGAGACAAGTTGGCAAAAGGATATAAGTTATTTGATGAACCGTATGCCAATATTTTTCTTCTCGCTCGCAAGAAGAGTGGCAAGACGACCGCACTGTTTGAAATACTGAAACGAACAACAGACAAAAAGACCCGTATTGTTATTATTGCCAGCACAATACATAAAGACCACATCTACAAAGAAATGGTTAAGCACTTCAAGAAGAAGGGAAACCCAATGGCGATATACGCATATTTGAAAACGGACGGATACAGTGTGCTTGATTACGAGTTAGACAAGCTGAATAAACCTGACGAAGAGCAAGAGGAAGGCGAGATTGTTCAAGACGAGAAAGAAGAACCGAAGCCGAAGTTTCTTTATTTTGGTAAAGAAGAAAAGAAGAAACAGGAGGAAGGCGAAAAACCACCGAGGTCGAGCAAATACATTACACCAGAAGTCGTGTTCGTGTTAGATGATTTGGGTAGTGGTTTAAGGGATAAGTCCGTTAGCGACCTGTTGAAAAAAAAATAGACACCACAAGTCAAAGGTGATTATGAGCTCGCAATACCTAAACGACTTACGACCTGAGGCGATTAAACAGCTAGACTACCTTCTTATTTTTCCTGGTCAGTCTCAGGATAAAATAGAACTCGTGTATAAACATTTGGACCTTGGCTACGACCTTGAATACTTAATTGAAAAATATCACGAGGCTACCAAAGAACGATTTAACTTTTTGTATGTGGATGCGGTGTCTGATGAATTACGAAAGAACTTCAATATTCGTTTAAAGTAATTTTATTATTATTTATTTTTTTTAGAACTATATATAGATGCCAACATCACCAGTTATTATTTCACAGCCAGCGGGATACAATATCAGCTACAATCCTTCAATGCCACAAGCGGGAGGTGCGAAGAACAGAAAGAAGAAGGGAAAAAAGAAACAAACAGGAGGCAAAGTTAATTGGGCGAAGGTAGGAAGAGCGATAGTGGATGCTAATAGGTTTATCAAGAAGAACCAATTGATTTCAAGGGGTGCTACTTTTCTGAGCGATGTCGGAGTGCCTTATGCGGACCGTGTAGCGAAGGCCGCGATGAAGCAAGGATACGGCAAGCAACGAGGAGGAGCCGTTAAATATCGGTAGGGACAAGCCCCTACAACCCCACAATATGGAGGAATGCAAAATCTTATATTAATTTTTTTTCTAACATATACGAACCTTTTTTAAAAAAAGCTTCACCAAAAAGTCGGGTCGTAGGGTGTCCCTACAATGGTTGTAAAAAAACTGCGGAAGCAACTTAAACAACGACCTCCGAGGATATACAGAACCAAAGATGGCTGACCATACATCAAAGTGAAAGGCAAACGAGCATATCTCAACTTTGGCAAGAAAACAAATGACCTTTCAACACTTCAAATCGTTAAACTGTTTCTGAAATATATGAACAAACCCTACCGGCGGGGTCGTAGGGGAGGAGTCCCTACAATAGTTAAGTCCGAATTCAATCGTCTTGAACACGAGAACCGCAACCAGATACAAAACAACCTGCTGAAAAAATATGAACTAATACACGAGCAGGAGGAAAAGGAAAAGAAGTTAAGAGAACAGGCAGAAGATGAGAAGAAAAGAATGGAGAGGAAGGAGAATGCGGAAATGAAGGAAAGACAAGAAGAATTAATAAGGGAGGCGAAAAGAGAGTAAAAACTTATAGAGGATGTAAAATTTGAACAAGATAGAAAAAATGATTTAATGTTATTACCGCCACCCCAGTTCCACCCTCAATACATACAAGCACCACCCCAAGCACCACCACAAGCACCACAACTAGGACCACCACAAGCACCACAACTAGGACTACCCCAAGCACCACAACTAGGACCACCCCAAGCACCACCCCAAGCACCACAAGCACCAGAAGAAAAACAGATGCCATTGAAAACAAAAGAAGAGAAAAAGGCTGAAAAGGAATTAAAAGAAAAATACATTGAATTAATGAAGAAACCGGGCTTTACAACGAAATTTATTAAAAGCTTGAGCGAAACAGAGTTTGACAAACTTGGTAAAGGAATAGAGAAAGCGATAGCCGATGCCCAATCAGCAGATGAGCAGAAAGAACTGGCTGAACAATATAAAAAAGAATTCAAGCGGAGGCTAAAGCGAAACACTTTGAAATTAAAGATAAAATATCATACATATCCGCAGGTTTAAGAAATGATTACAAGTATCCGAAATTGGATATACCCAAAACTTTGGGCCCCGCTTTGGAAAAAGAAATGAAAGCTCGGGGCAAACAACCACAAAAAAAAGTTGAAGGAAAACACACGACTGCGGGTATGGCGCAAGTTTTAGTAGATGAAGGTATTGATTTAGGAATAGACCAGAATGAAATGAGAAAGAAACTCGCTGATTATTTGGGAATAAATCAAGCTGGTGCTGGACCAAGAACGATTGAGGAATTAATCCACAAACTTTTGACAATAGCAACAATTAAGAAATATTTAAAGAAGGGCAAATACAAGAAAAAAATGAAGAAGAAGGAATATGTAAATAACTTAGTAACCGAAATGAGAATCGACCCAAACATAAAAAATCAAGTTTCAAATAATCTCGGTATTCAACTGACGGAGGAAGTTCAACAGCCAGAAGTTCAACCGCCAGCCCCAGAAACCGCACCCGATACCACCACCGACACCACCACCGACACCACCACCGACACCACCACCGACACAATTCAACCCGAGCAAGAGGTAGACCCAGGGGTTGTAGGGGGAGGAGGCCCCTACCGAGGATTAATGACAGACGAAATAGACAACATTATGAAAAAGCACGAATGGTATATCGGCACGGTAGCTAGCGACGAAATAAATAAACTGAAGCCGGAAAAAAGACAGAAGTATGGATTTATTATGAACTTGGATAAGTCTAGTCAACCAGGCTCACATTGGATTGCTGTTTGGGTTGACTTAATTAAAGACGACTCTATTGAAATCTACGACCCGCTCGCACTGTATAAGCCGACTGAGGTATTTCTACACCAAATGAAACAGCTTATTGACAAGAGTAAGCCGAACACATATCTGCTTATGAAGGTTAATCAAGTTAAAAACCAAAGTGATACAACGGATACCTGCGGGTGGCATAGTATTAGGTTTTTGTTAGAGCGGGCGAAAGGTAATAGGTTTAAATTCGCCAGCGGTTGGACAGACTTTAAAGAAAAAGAAGCGGAGGAGTTGAAAGCTCAGAACGGGTATGGTTTTGACACTTTCATTTAGACCCCGCCAGTAAAATAAAAATATATTTTAGAATATATAATATACAACCTACGGTCGTAGACAGTACTTGGAGGTGCGATGGAGTATAGGGGAGGCAGGAGCTCAAACATTTACTATGTCAACAGCAAAAATAGGATAAACGGCACGGACAGTGATTTTACTCACTCCATTGATATGAAACCGCTAGACAATCCTACCCATTGTAAAATACCTCATATCTATGTTCCAAAATCGTATTACTCTGTGGCAAGTCCTTATAACACTTTTACTCTGAGTGAAGATGGCTATGAGGCACTTATTACAATACCCGAGGGCAACTACACAATGAACAACTTAAAAAATAAGCTGGCCGAGGTTCTAACCGCAGACAGCCCCAACAACTACACATACGCCGTTACGAGCAACAACACAAACACCGACCCAGAAGACGGCAAGCTATTATTTACAGTAGCGAACAATGGAGGAATTCAACCGCGGTTTATATTTGACACCGAAACACGTATCCACGAAGTAATGGGTTTTGACCGCGACTCAACATATTTCTTTGCTAATAATACCATTAGGTCTCCAAACGTCATAATCTTGACTGGCGAAAAAACATTATATTTACAGTCAGATTTAGTCGGCGAAGGTGATAACCACGTGCTCCAAGAAATATACACGGCGAATGAAATCCCGTTTGGCTCTGTTATCTATGACGGCTCGGGTAGTGAATACGGCAAACGGTTATCTACTAGTTCAAGCAATGTGTATCGGTTTTACTTGACTGACGAAAACGACCAACCAGTTAATCTCAACTGGCTCGGCATTGTTATGACATTGTTGATTTACCGCGAGACGAATTATTTTAATTTATTTACATCATTTTTTAATTTGTTGAAAAACCGATAATTAATTTTGGATTTTTTTTTCTTATATTACAATATAGGACAACCGAAAAAACCTGAAAACAAAAATGCCCACACAACACGGAGGCGAACTAGATTTCAGCAGGACTGACTACATCAGTGCTTCTTATCGCTTGAATAAGCTTACCCCTCGTGAGGGTTCTGTTGATGTCACTGTGACTACAGCAGGAGGGCAGGAAAGCAACTTTGACATTATCAGCCGTCCGTTTAACTTGTCTCGCTCTGTTTTGAGTTTTACTTATGCTCCAACGGCGAAGGCGGCAAACTACAATAAATGCTTTATGGACTGCTTGGCACCGATCAGATACAATTGATTACGAGAGGTGGTGTTTATCTGTGCGACATTAATGAAGTCGGAAATATTACTAAGATGATTTGGAAACCCGAAACCTCAATTGATGATTTACTAGCTTTGGAAAACCACGACAACAAATCTGGTGCGGGTTGTATGCTTCAAAAGAACAATACAACAAGCGGGGCGAGTTTTAGTAACACCGCTGCGACTGAAAGAAAAGTTAGCTTGCTTGATGCTATCGCTCTAAAGGCGGATGGTACGGGTTTGACCGCTGTTGGTGCTACGAACGGTGGTGATGTATCGGCGGCGATTACTACTCGTATTACTGAAGTTATGTCGTCATACCAAGCTAAGATGCGGGCTTACTTAACTCAACCAGCAACAAATGCTCGCAGACACGATGATACTTTAATCGCTGCAGCAACTGGCACTCTTAGTGTTGTTAATGTCGCACACAATGAGGCTAAGTATTTCTCTGGAGGTGCTATTGCCGATGCCAGCCCAAGTATCAATGTTAAGATTAATCTTGGAATGCTTTACAATACTATTTTCGCTCTGGATAAAACTATTATGTTTCCTGAAATTTTGACTATGCGGATTGTTTGGCAACAGACACTCAAAATCTTTTATTACAACGATGATCCTCTTTCTACTGGAGGAGGCACTGTCGCACAAGCTGATACAGACGTTAAGGTTACCAGTCTCGGTCTTTTCTTAGCTGTTGAAACCAATCCTGATGTCATTCAATCAATTCAACAGAAGATTATGAGCCCCGAAGGTATGAGCTTCAACATTGATTATTCTTATTTGTATAAAAATACTGTCGGAGTCGCTTCACCTTCTCAAAATGTTATACTTAGATTTGATAGAGGTCACGGACGACGACTTAAGAAGATTTATCACTCCGTATTCAACGGAACTGAAAATAAGAACACTGCCTATGACAATAGCAACCTTCTTGGTACTAAGGTACAAACTTTTTGTACCACACTAGACGGGGCACGACTTCAAGAATTCAATGTTGATTGTCAAACTGGAAAACTAGAAGACCATATGTTCTTAAGCCGAAGTTGGAAGGCTCTTCTTTGATGAATAGCAATGTTTATCAATAAAACTGGATTTGGTGTGATAGCTTTGACAATACCCGCCCGTTGTGGAGCAAGGACCAAAATGAAATCAGTGGATTAAGTCTAGACACTGAGCGACGATGGGAGTTCATCGGAAACACTGCGACTATTACGGCTAATCATTACACATTTGTCGTCACTCAGCAAGACGTAACTGTTAAGAATGGCAAGCCCCCGCACCCCCGCGAGGTGATAATTAATTTTGATAGATTATTTATTTTTTGTTAATATAGGAACTCTAACAAAACATTTTTTTGAGGTTGTAGGAGGTTTTTTGTAAAAAAAGCTCCTACTATGACCACTCACCAACGAAATTTGATAGCACAAGACCTTGACGGAGACTTCATAAATGTCAAAGTCGGCTACGATGGTAATGTTGAAACCAATAGTATGAAAACCGCTTTCGGCGAAGCATTGGTCGGTCAATTAACGCCAGTATTACAAGAGATTTTCCCATACACTATCAATACACGAATATGGACATTAGCTCAAACTGATGCAACCATTTCATTTAATGCTAATATGGCCGAACTTAAAACAGATGTGAAGACGACCGCGAATGCTGTATTGACTAGCAAAAAAAGAATTAAATACAGAACAGGTATGGGAGTTCTAACACGATTTACTGCTTTATGGACTACTGATGAAACGAAAGACTACAATTCATATATCGGCATAGGTGAAAGTGATTTTACTAATGGCTTCTATTTTTACAAAATAAAAGCGACTGGTATGAATATCGCCAGTGTTAAAGGAGGGGTGCCTACACTTATCGCACAGGCGAACTGGGATGACCCTTGTGATGGAATTAAAATTATGCCTATCATAGATTGGGCCAAAGGGAATGTATTCCAGATTAAATTTCAATATCTTGGCTTTGGTGCTATAAGGTTCTACATAGAAAATCCATCAAGTGGAGAATTTCAGCTGGTTCATACAATTAGGTATGCAAATGCGAATGTGGGTGTTAGTCTTTCAAATACAACCCTACCTTTTTGGGCTTGTATCAGAAATTATGGAACTGGTAATGCTAATCAAACATTAAAAACAGCCAGTTGTAGTATGTTTATTGAGGGCACAAACACTATTAATTCAAGCATATCAAACGAAGCGGAAGGAAGTGAGCCAGCTAGCACAACGGAAAGCCCAATTATTAGCATAAAAAATAAAACAACTTTTAATGGTGTGACCAATTATTCAATTGTTTATCCATCTCTCGTGAGCATATCAAACGAAGACAGCAAAGTTAATATAGTGCGAATTGTGAAAACGACTGGAGCACTTACGGCTGAGAACTTCGCGGATATTGATACCGAAACTTCAATCGTATCAAAGGATACCGCTGCAACTTCCCTTGGTGGTGCCACTATAACAGACGTAATTCTAAAACTGTATGTTAATGCTACTTCAAGCCAGCTTATTGACCTTAGAACTTACGACATACAACTTTCTCCTGGTGAAAATCTAACATTTTCACAAAAGTCTGTCGCTACTGCTAATAATGGAGGAAATGTGAGTGTTATAGTTAATTTCTTAGAAGATCAATGAACCTTTTGAAAAAGCTTCATACGTTTTTGCAAACGTAGCTTTGCAACCAAAACAAAAAAATAAAATAAGTGAATAATTTTTTGAGAAATCTCCTCAAAGCTCCTACAATTGAAGCTGTTTGGATATTTCTTTTTTTAGCTCAGGATAGTTGTCTAGAAATGGTTGCTTTGCCATCCATCTTAAGTATTGGGTATCAAACAAGACCACATCGGCTACTGTCTTTCCCTTATATTTCCCCATAGGTATCTTTCCTTGCTCTTGAAGTTTCTTGTTTTCTGATTTGTATTCATTAATGTGCCCATCAATTACTTGCTTAATTTCTTGTAAAGTAAATGTTCTATCTGTGTTGCTGACAGATAGCTGTTCAAATTTTTCACAAAGCTTTTGCATCTGTGAGTGTAGAGTAGTGAGTATTGCCAAGCTACGCTTGCAAAGCGTATACGGTCTATGCCCATAGGGTATATAGTAGGGAGTATAAAAAATAAAAAAAATTAAATAATTGATAATATACGAAATGTCTCAATGGATTAAATTCGTAAAGGCTTACTCCGCTAAGCATAACATAAGCTACAAGGAAGCATTGAAAAAAGCTGGTAAGGCATACAGGAAACAAAAGTGTGGCAGTGCGGAGTTGTCGGAGGATGTCTATTTGTCTTCGTCGGAGAGAAAAGGTGCTGACGGATGGAAGCCAGTCGCAAGCAAAGAAAAATCAACAGTGTATGAAAACGATGGCAAGGCGATTGTAGCATTTAGGGGAAGTGCTGATAAGCGAGACTTACTCACCGATGTCGCATTAGTAAAGGGAGTATTAAAAAGAACACCGAGATACAAAGAAGAGCAGAAGCTGGTTAATGAAGTCATAAAGAAATATGGTAAGGATAATGTAGAGCTAACGGGTCATAGTCTTGGAGGAACGATTGCGAAAGACTTAAGCAGACAAACGGGGGTGAAGGCTACAACATACAATAAAGGTAGTAGCACAAGAGACCTAATTGAAGGAGTGATTGACCGAGTAGCTACAAGAGTAAATCCAAAAGGTAAAAGGGCAAAGACTGCGAAGCTAACGACAAACTACCGAACCGCATTCGACCCTGTGTCATTGTTAGGGGCAACGGCTGTAAATACTAAGTTAGTCAAACCAAAGAAAGGAATTCATACAATCAGGAGCTTCAAGGGTAGGGGCAAAAAAAATATTTATAAAGTTTTTTCATTAGAAAGGGGAAACCCCTTTCAAACCCCTTGGGGTTGTAGGGGCTTGCCCCTACATTTAATATCCGAATGGTCTTGTTTCAATCGCATTATCTACAATACCTATAATATTTCTTTTAGTGTAAGTAAAGCTGAATATTTTTTCTAAGTATTCGCTTGTTATTTTTTTCTGTTGTTTATCTCTTGTTATCTTGCTGTTTTCTACAATAACAACTTTACCAGATTTTTCAATTCGTTTAGCAATCAGTTTTTCTTCCTGAGATTTAAGCAACTCTAACAATTCATTCTTGCCGTTCTCAATAAGGTCGTTGTTTTTAATTCCAAGTCCGCAACTAATGACACTTAACATATTTGGTAAATTTAATGATTTATTGTTTTCATAATTCATACTAAAGCCTTTTACTTTCATACTTGCTTTGCCGTTATCTAAGACATATCCATAACACTTTGGTCCACCTCCGATAAAGGTCATAATCTTTGCTCCGTGTAGTTCGTCCGTCCATTCGCCTAACAACTTACCAGTTTTCACATCTGTTTCTCCTTTCGTTAAGTCTGTTGTGTATATGACACTGTCGGTATCGTGGTATAGAATTCTGTTGCCTAGTTTATCCATCATCTCATATAGTCTAATCCTCGCGTGGCAAGTCGTAGGTAAAGCAACTACAATATTTGTTTTCACGGGGTCGCTTACCGCATCTTGTTTAAGGTCATAATTCGCTTCTATTATTTTGTCGTTAATAATGTTTATGTTTATGTTATCGACTGACTTATCGTTCATTAACTTGTATAAGGTATCTTTGTCTTTTATCATTTTGTTTTTAGTTTTGTTTTGCTTTTCGCCAAACTTGCCCCACAGGCTATTCAAGCACAACTTAGCAACCGCTCGCCGTCCTGGGTTTTCCTCTATCTTGTTTTCGTCCATCTTAATTCCCATCTTGACTTCCATACTGTCAATGTAGTTTCTTTTTTGTTCCTGTGTAATACAACCATCAGGATATCCGCTTGACTCTTGTTTAACCTTTAAGAAAGTTTTTATGAAATCTTTGAAAAGGCTACTGCTCTGCTCCTTCCAGTGCCATACTTCATATACCTTAATCAACTTATAGCCTTTGTCTAAGGCCTTGTAGATTTCAGGAGTTGCCCAATGCCCGTTATTGCTCTCTCGTTATCAGAGTGCTTACATTCGATTTTCTGTTCAGTCATTCCGCACTTGTCGCATAAGTAATACATAAGCTTAACTCTGTCCGCCTTAGGTAAAACGGGGTGAAGCAGATTTCTCGGCGGTAGCATCTTAACCTTAGACACTCCGAAATATTCTCTGTTTATAATTTTGTTTTTCATCTCCTTTCTGTCGTCGTCGTTGTTCGGTCTAATGATTTCGTGGTGTCCGCTAGGGTAAAGGTCGTAAAACATAACGGTAGGATACAGAGAGCATATATCAATGTATTTTGCGTATTCGCTGTTATGTCTAGACTTCCAATACAATGTAAGAGCATCCGTTCTACCTCCAAACATTGCCTCTCGCGGGTTCAGTCCTTCTTGTTCCGTAATTCGTTCGTTCGTATCTTCCGCTAGGCTTTCACTTGTTTTCATTCATCTCCATTCACATTCCCAGATAGTAATAACTTTTGATACTCCAAATAGTTTGCTTAATAAAACTTCTCTTTCTTTTGTTTTTTTATATAGTTCTCCCATAGTCTTATTTTTCTTAATATTCAATGTATTGCTGTTGTAGCATTTCTGACATCCGTGCCAATGACACCCGTAAAACTCATAAGCGGTTTTCGTCTTTTCGTCCCAGCCATCAACATAAACATTTGACTGTCCTAAATTAAACACTTTCTCACCCCCATTGAAAGCATGTTTAATATCAGTTTGGTCTAACCTGCTTCTGTAAGCTATCCATTCAACACAGGCCCGAGAGGTAATCCTGTTTTGCTTTTCCGCCTTCAACACAGCAATTGAATTCTCTGGCATAAACTTAGCCCGATACAAAGCCATAACACAACTCGCAATAGTTGTACATTGAAACGGGTCAATACCGAATTCTAGAAACTGCTTTCTAAAATCCATACATCCCCTACTTAATATATCAACATCGCTATGACAGTATTCCGCGATTTCCTTTCGCATATCAAATGTGTTGTTTCTTTGGCTTTCATACCATTCTAAGAATTCCGCTCTCTTCTTATCTTTCATCGTGTCGTATCCGCAGTGCTTCTTATGAGGCATAACACCAACATAATTTTTATTCTTGTCCGTGTTGAAGAAGTGAGGGAAGAAGCCTTTTTTAAGTTCCTTCAATCCGAATGTCTTAGGAAAGTCTGACAACGGCATAGTCAAGAAACTCAAACTATCAATGAAGCGGTATTTCTTCAAAGTCATCATCATTATCTTACCCCCTTGATAAATGACAAATGTTGCCTGTCCGTTATCCACCAAGCACTTAAGAATAAACTGACAATCATAACCGCGACTGTTATGAGCAATGAATGTAAAGCCGTTGTGCTTAGGTTCAAAAGCCCACTTACAGAAATCATCAATGTTCTTATGGATAACTGGTGGTTCCTTCGCATCGAAATACTGACTTTCCGAATGATTAACAATGTGTTCGCCTGTATCCTGTGTCGCTTCAAAGTCAAAGAATATGTATTTCTCTGAAAAAGGTAATATGTCTTTCTTCACGATTTCGCATTGGTGCTCAAGTGGTTTCAGTTCCTTACAATTACGGCATTTCGCATAACCGCACTTGTGTTCGTCCTTTCTCCTGTAATTAAGTCCGCACGTAAGACATTTCGCTTTGATATTGCAATTCGTCCTCTTGTGGTTGTTGAAACATACCGTATTTGGAAACTTTCTATTACACGAATAGCAATCAGTCCAATTGCTTTTATCGTTAATACCTTTACAACCTTTGGTTTCGCAGATATTACAAGTGGATTCGCAGGCGTGCCTTTCTTTGTATCCCCTTAGACATAACTCACAGAAGTTCTTTTTGCCTAGCAAAGACTTCATATTAGTTATCGCATCGTAGTGGTTCTCAGTCTTAAGTATGTAAAGGTTCGTAAGTCGCTCGCCCTTTTCATTAAGCAGGTCCGTCTTATAAACAATGTTGTCAGGGAATTCAACAATAACCAGATTGTATTTAATGTGGTTAGCAAAGGTTTTAATTTCAGGAATACCGCACACATCCTGAATGACTTTCGCTTCTTCGTGTAGTTTCAAAGCCATATCCTCCTGTATCTTTCTTCCCATTAATATTGTCTTGTATTTTTTGTGTTTTTCAATTTTTGCTTTTACTACAACAATTGCTCTGGCTAAGCATATGTTGTCTGTATTATTAATTTGAATTACTCCTCTCTTTTTATATACATCCAGCTTATTAATTATTTGAAGCCTCGTTCCGCCCGTCTGCATTTCAACAGATTTCAAAACGAACCTAAACTTATCCATATTGGTTCCCTTTTCGTCTGTATAAAGGCTTTCGTTGCTTTGAAATAATGCTGACAATCTTTCTAAAACATCGCTGACAGAAATCTCGTTAAGTTTTTTCAAACCCGTAGATACAGCCCCGTAAATCTACAAACTTGATACTTAGACTTACCATATTACCTTGTCTCTGTCTTTTAATAAAGTCGTTCAGAATTATCTCAATAAACTTTACTACATCTTCCATACTGAATGAAGTAAAGTTGCCTCGAATCCTAACCCAATACAGGCTTTCATTAAGACCTAGCGTGTGCTTCTTTCTGTCAACGTGTTTGATTTCGTAGTTTCCGTATCACATCAAGTCTTTTACCTTTTCTTTTCTTTCTCTCACTTTCGCTTCAAACACTTTCGCTTCCCAAATAGGCGGTAATGGTGGTGCTACTGGAATACCTTGTTTCTGTTCCTCAAAGTAAACAGCACCTCTTACTCGGTTTAAGTAATTTTGGGCCGTTGTTGTATCCACCTTATACTTTCTCGTCTTCGGTATTATATACAGCACATCTTGACCCCTGACCCTTTTGATTTCATAGTTAATTTTCTGTTCCCTAAATTTGTCCAACCTATACGTCTTACCGTTGTAAGTGTGTGTCTCCATTGCAAAGCTACGTTTGCAAAACGTATCTTATATATATTGGTTAACAATTTTTTTTTGGAAATTAAATAATTATCTCAATCGTCTGCCCCCGCCGTGGTCGCCGTGTGCCCCCGTGTCTATATCTACGGGGGGCCCTGTGTTTAGATGAAATTAGGGCGGGGCGGGCGGGGCGAGCTGAAAGGGGCTCTGCCCTTTCTTGCTTTGAGAAGCAAGGCTTCGCAGAGTTTGTTTTTCAAACAAACCGATTTTCTGAAAGAAAATCTATCAAACCCCACAGTGGGGTTGTAGGGGTTTACCCCTACTGTGAATTTTTGATTTCATATGTCTTGCTTTGCTACTCCTATTTATTTCAACTCCGCATTCACACTTCAATGTTTTCTTCTTCCAATTCCTTTTCTTTTCTTTTTTGATTTCTTTTGTTTCCTTATCATAATTAACTTTCCATTCATCATACTTTGGTTTTACTTTTTCCTCATGGTATTTCTTTGCTTCTTCAATTGCTTGTTCTTGTGTTCTTCGTTTTCCAATAGTAAAACTCTTAAACATCGTTTTACCTCCTTCTCTCCATTGAACTTTTACCATCGGCCTCTTTTCATTATTCTTTATCATAATACATCCTTTTGAAATCGTAAAGCTGCGACTTGACTTTTTTTCAGTGTCGTTGTTTGTCATCCTGTATACGCTTTGAAAAGCGTATCTTTGCAATGTGTCTTTATATTTTAACGGTATTATTTTAAATATTAATATTCGTTGCCATTTAGTCCCGTCCGGGCCGGCCGTGTGTGTCTCTGGGGGCGGGGGTGTATGTATTGAAAAAGTGTGCCGAAGTGGCCCCCTATACTACTTATATTAAAGTAATAATAATAATAATAATAATAATAATAATAATAATGATAATAATGATAATAATAATAATAATAATAATAATAATAATAATAATAATAATAATAATAATAATAATAATAGGCTTCCTCAGACTATAGCATCAGATCCAGATCCTGGACATGTGCCTCCATTGGGTCACCGGGGTCAGCCGATCCCAACGCATTGTCAGAACACCAAACAGACATAGCAGCAACAGCAACAGCAGGGGCAGATGGGGGCTGTGAAGTGCATGAAGAGCTAGATGCGAGGGTGTTAGCTGAAGAGAAGAACTCGGAGACACTACGCTGCGCTCCCGAACCCCTCTCTCTAGCCAGGACGTCCACACTGCGCGGACGGCCGCGCCGCGCAACATCAACGTCACTTGGGGCAGAGGGTGGGACAGAAGCTGATGGAACCTCAGTGAGGTCAATCACCTCCTCGCCCCCATCCTCCACCCCAAGCTCCTCCCTTTTACCCTCCCTAGCAGACCAACACTCAGACACATATGATCCAAACAACACATCCAACTTTGGAGGGGGACGCAACGCTGTAACCCCTAACAACGCAGCAAGCCTAAAGTTACTGCGGAAGCGCGACTTCCCCTGAAAAAACTTACAAAACAATCGTGATTGATCCACAGGCGACATATCATCCCAACCCTGCCGCACAGAGCCCTCCCGCTCCCGCCCAAGCAACACATCCTCCACCACAACCTCACCACCTACGACCTCACCACCCTCCTCACTCCCTCCATCCCCCTCAGCACCCCCCACAGCCATGCCACCGAGCCTCTGCATACTCAGCAACAGCTGCTTACGTCTCCCCTCATGCATGGGGCAATCCCATAAGAAGTGCGCAAGGGACTCATTGACATCATCATGACAACAGAAGCAGCGAGGGGACATGCCACTGACCAACTTGCTGCGGTACAACCGAAGGCGGTTGTTGCAGCTGAGCAACCTTCTCCGAAGCAGATTATAATGCGCATCATCAAGGGCTACCCATCTTGGGAACTCCTTAGTTCCAAAGACTTGTCTTAGGATGACTCGCAGACCATCAGTAAGATCGCTGCCTGCCTCTCGCTTGTCCCACATCAGTTGCTGCACCATCTTGACGTCCTGCTGAAGGGCCCACTTGTCCACAGTCGAACACCAACCCTCGAGGTCCTTCTCTGAGCTATTTAGGAGCTCCTGAAGCCCTTGTTGTAGATCCATTGAGTCCCTGATAGCGCCTTCGGCCTCCGCAGTCCAGTCGGATTTGACTTGAGATGCGATGACAGGAAATCGCTTCTCCGGTAGAACACGCAGCCGTCCATAGAACTTCAGTTGCGCCGCCCGCCGCAAACGCTCCGCACTGAAAGAGCGCGCCAGAAAGAGTGTAATCCACTTGCTTGTCTTAGGGCTGATGCCGAGAATCATCCTCATGGGGCGCAGCATTGCTGCCTCCAGCTTGGTGAGCTGCGATACGGGGGCACGCCAGACATCGAAGGCGTACTTCAGCTTGGCCCCCACAAGTTGATTCCAGCACATGAGACGATACCTAGCTTGTATCTCACCTGCACACCACAAAGAGTACCAACCTGCGGTGGCGACTTCAGTGACACGCGTAGCCCGCAGGGCCTGCTCCTTCCACTTCAGGTCGTCGGTGATAACCACTCCCAGGTACTTGTACTGACTGGTGACACAAAGCTTCAGGCCGCGAAACCACACCACGGGCTCACCTCGCTCCCTGATACTTGGTCGTTTCGCCTTCCTCGACGTGTAAATGGGCATGATTTCCGTCTTGCCGGGCTTCAAGTTGACTTCCAGCCTGTAATCTTCCGCGAACTTGGCCACAACATTGACCATCTTCTGGAGCTCGGTGCGACTGTGAGCGATGAGGGCCACGTCGTCCGCGTATAGAAGTGCCTTGATGTCGTTCAGCCGCTTCACATCCGTGATCTTGAGGGCACTCGCCAGCCGATCACACAGCTCATCCATAAAGACGTTGAAGAGTGTGGGAGAGAGAGGGGACCCCTGTTGGACGCCTACACCCTCCAGTACTTCGGGGGTGAGTGCTCCATCAACTAGCACTTGCGACGAAGTCTGCTCGTAGCACCTGCGTAGCGTGCGCCAGAACTTGCCCCTTACACCCAGCTTCCAGAGCCTCTCAAATAGACCATCTCTCCAAACAGACGGGAAAGCCTTGCGTAGATCGACGAACAGGACATACGACTCCCGCTTCTGCTGCTGACGCCCCTTCAACCTCTGCCAAAGGGTAAAGACCTGATCCGTAGTGCGACGCCCCGGGCGGAAGCCTCCCTGCTCTGGACGTAGCTTATCCGGGCCATCCACGAAGAGCGTTAGACGAGTAGCTAATAAGGACAGATACAGCTTACCAAGGCAACTAATAATCGAGATATCCCTCCAGTTGTCAGGATCCGTAGGATCCCCACCCTTGGGGATATTGACGATGATTCCCTTGCCCCAAGCTTTTGGAGTCCTCTCGGCTTCTCGAATCCAGTTGAAGTACTGCGTTAAGTAGCCATTGATGTAGGCGCCGCCATACTTGAGCATCTCGTTCTTCACTTTGTCCTCGCCACAAGCTTTGTGGTTATTCAGGGCACGTTGCCTTGCAAGGACCTCCTCTTGCGTGAACGGCTTGTCCAGCTCTTCGCAAGTGTCTTCACCTACTTCGTGCTCCTTCATAGCCCGGGCCACCTCATCTCTGAAGCGATCGTTCCAGTGGAACTGCCGCTTAGCTTCGGCTTCCTCCCACTCCAACGAGCCTGCTTCTGCACAGCACTCCACCACAACAGCCGCACTTGCCGGATTTTCCCGTGGCTTCACCGAATTTTTCCGAAATTCCTCCCACCGAGCGACCTTTTCCGGCAGCGTACACGCCAGTGAGCCATCCTCCCTTTGCACCGGCGCGGAGACCTTCGTTCTGCGTGCCCCGCCAAGCCGCTTCGCGAGTAGCCAAAAGCGCTTTGAGGATTGCTCGCGTTGACATTTGACCGCTTCTTCCTGCACTTGCTTGAAGGAGGCGGACTTCTTGGCCCGAGTTGCCTTCCGAATTTCCTTGCGGAGCCGTAGCCAATTCAGACGGGCTTCCGCATTCGATTCATCCCTCCTGTATGCTGCGTAGGCCTCCCGGCGCTGCTGAATGAGCTCCTTTAGCTCCCCGTCGAACCAATTGTTGGTGAAACGGGGTCGTATACATCTGGAGCCAACGACCCGGTGCGCCGCCATTCGGAAGGACTGCGCCACTCGCTCGGTGACGTCATCTACCACCCGTTGGCTGTCGGCACCACCCGATAGGTCAAGCTCAGGCAGCTGATGTACTCCAAGCTTCTGTAGGCAATGCTGGAATACGTCATCGAACTTGTCGCGTAGATAATCCAGCGCTTGCTTCGCAGCGTGATCATTACCCGAGACACCAGCACCAATAAGCTTATCAACACGAAAGGACCTGTAAGGTTTCGCAGCCCGCTTTGGTCGGCGCTGGCCGCTCCACGTCAGTTCGGCCCATACTGCCTTGTGGTCCGTATCAAGATCATCTTCGCATACTCCGAACTTTGCTCCAGATGCCAAGCCAGGCGACGCGCAGATGTAATCGAGGAGGTGCTTGCCTGTGCCCATGCCGCGCTGCTCACGCCGGGACCACCAGTAGGACCCTTCCACTGGGCACGAGAAGCCGCTCAGATTTCGCAGTCCCGAAGCGACGAGGACAGCCGCGAGTCTCTTGCCGTTCTCCGAACGTACCGGTGCTCCCTTATCATCGACCTCCCCGTGCTGACCGACGATGCCCTCCTCTTTTCGGCTGCATGCCGGCCCGAGCTTCGCGTTGGCATCCGCCACCGTGACCACAAGACCTTTGGCTCCAAAAAAAGCTATAGCTGCCTGCCAGGCCGCATACGCCTCTGACGACTCTTCTTCCTGCGTTTCCTGGGGAAAGTAGCCGTTGCCCACATAGATATCGTGAGCGCCGGTAACACCCGAGGCGATACGCAGCCACACTTGCTGCCGGTGGTCGACGGGGGCTGACACCAGGTTGCAATACGGACCAAGGAAGTTAGCCATCGCGAATAGAACCCCACCCTTGCAGTGATTTTTCTCGCTGACCTCCGCAGGTTTTCCAAAAATCCGGAATCCATCCAGGCTGCATTTGGAAAGTTGCTTCTTGCCCATGCGGTGCTCCTGAGCCCCGATGACTAGCCAGCCCTCGTGCTTGTAGAATGATGCCCATTCCGCCGTGCCTACGTTGTCGTATCCCGTTTTACCCTGCCAGTTGTGACTCGCGACGAGTAGCTTGAAGCCGGTATCGAACTGCTTGGAGCGGTGCTTCTTGGCTCGTTTCCGGACCCGACGGCCGCGCTTGGCTTCCGCCCTCGTGCTGCCCCCCTCTGCAGGTGCTTGCGCAGGTTGGTCCCCCACTGCACTGGCCGCCGAATGCAGGGGCACCACATGCACATCAGCACACTCAGACACACACTTAGGTGCATCGGCAGCCAATTCCGAAGACACCACCTGCACATCATCGACACATTCTTCATGCAGAGGCAAGACGCGATATCCCGTCGCAGCTTCCTCCTTCCGGACCGCCGCTTCCCCACGCAGATGGATGCGAATAAGCCTTCGGACACGTTCCCTGTCCCTGAACCTGCGCCCAAGGGCCACATTGACCCCTCTGCCGAAGAATTTGAGATGTTTGAGTTGCTGCAACGCCGTCTGCCTGCTGTCATCGTCCTCGTAGACCAGCTCCAGGTGACGAAACATTCGCTGGCCTTGCCACTCCATTACCGGGACCACCAGACCAAGACCGCTCATTTTGGAGGCGATCTCCTGTAGATTGGCGCGTTCTGAGAGCCCCCAGACAATCAGATTACGCCCGTCCTTGTCGTACCGATCTACCCGCCGGTACCGTCGAGGCGGCGGTGCCATCTGCCATATAGCGCCGCTCGCCTTATGTTGAAGCGCCGACCCGTGTGCCAGGTTTGGGGAGGAAGGATGAGGCGCAGCTAAGATAGCCTCTCCACGTGGCTCAGGAATTCCGTCATATGCGCGAGCCCTCATCCTCCCATCCTGGGACATCGGGCCAGAGCCCGTCGAAGAGACATTCCCACGGGGATTGTCCAGGTCTTCGGCGATTCTACCTTGTCCCATAAGGGCCACAGTGGTAGCTCCGTGCTTCGCGTATTTGTAATCCATTGAGAGTAGTAGACGGCCAATGTCGCTGGCCATCACCGCCGCGCCTCTTTACGCCGAGGAAAGCGCCCGTCCATGCAAATAGCATCGGCGGTATCTGCAACACACACTACACGCATTTCCGCCGGTGTCACTGGACGCTGCCGCGTCGCTTCGTGCCCTTCGGCGCCCGCCAGCACCCCCAGCGTCGCCAGAACCTGCCTCACGCACTACACACACTCTCCATCGCATCGCCAACGCCTCTGCTCTCATGCCTTATGGACTTTCAGCTGCTCCTAACAATACACATCATGAGGTACGGGTGTCCCCGAGTGGAGCCAGATCGGACGGCGTGCCGCTGAAACTCCTTCCCCCACGTGGGTATAGAAGGCGCGAACCTAGCGGTACCTATAGGGTCTTACAGACAAGTATAGCAATCCCAGCCGAAGCTGCTCAGTTAGAATGCAACGATGGAGGGTGTGAATGCATGGGGCAAGGCACTGCAACGCAGCAAGGCACTGGCAAGGCATTGGGACCGACTGAAGCCCCTCTCCAACGTGCGCTCATCATGTGTTCCAGTTAGGCAACCCCGAAGAAGCGAAGATAGGGAGGAGACAAAACCCAAATAGGATGAAGATAGGATTAACATGAAGCCGAAATGGAGCAGAGTTGGAACAGGTCAACTCAGCCCCATCTCGGCTCAATGTGAATCCTATCTTCAACCCATCTCGGTACTGTTTCCTCCGAATGCTCACCTCAACAAGATCACCAAACCGGAACTGGAAGCCCCCAGGCATTTACTCGGCAGGAAATTCGGCGAAAATGGGCTAACCAGGAAACCAGACCCAAACCAACAGCCAAGAAAAACGAGCCAACCAACAATCCAACAGACAACCCCACAACCTGCCTGGCCGAACCCCTACCGAGTAAATGCCCAGTTGAGAGTTGCGCATATCCCGGTGACCGCCCTCCACAAGCGGTCACCTTCGTGGGGAGAGGCCCAACCACCTCCTCTTCCCATGGAGTGCCATCTTGTGCACCCCTCCAGAATAATAATAATAATAATAATAGTAATAATAATAGTAATAATAATGATGATAATATATCATACATATGGTTACGATATGTGTATATGGTCAGAGAGTTAAGGAGAAAGATCCAAATCTGAATGAAATGAAATGTTAACTGTGCCCTTCAGTTAATATTTCAATAATTTGGTTTAATAAAGAAGAGGGAAAGATCCAAACTAGGATGAAACGTTAACTGTGCCTTTCAGTTAATATTTCATTAATTTGGTTGAGAAAAGAAAGGAGAAGTAAAAGATGTTGGAAATGATGTTCCAAACTAGAATGTAATGTTAACTGTGCCCTTGAATTAATATTTCATTAGTTTGGTTTCGAAAAAAAAAAATAGAGAGAGAGAGAGAGAGAGAGAGAGGCACTATTTGAGTCACGATATAGCAGTTGTTTTTTTGAGCGTCTTGTGTTGTGACTATGTACGGCAGTGATTGGTTTGAAGTTGGTATAGTGGAGGGGGAGGAATGTTGTGAAAGTAGGATAGATGTGTGAATGTGTCTCCATACATACGATATTTATATATATTAGGTATAGTTAGAAGTCTGGGTTTAGCAAATAAGGGTGCGGTGGGTGCTCTCGGCTTATGAGACGTATGATCTTTTTGCATGGTGATGAGAGGGTAGATGATGGTGTTTGGGGTGTCGGATCCCCAGATAGATATATTATATGTTAGGAGGGAGTAGACGTGGCTATAGTATGTTGACATGTCGAAACATTTGTACAAATGGTTGTAGACGGACAGCAATTGTTTGTACATGTTTTCTGAAAGATAGGTTGCCTTGGACAGTTGTACCAGTAGTTTGACCTGTTTCTCATGTTCGAGTTTCGTCTCGCCGATCGCCAGCTGCAGCTTTACGTCCTGTCCAAACTTGTGGAAGATCGTGTATGTTGTCTTAGTAGCGTTAGGTACAAGACTATGTCTATGAAAGTAGCGTACAAGGTTGGTTGTATCGGTTTGTGCATGCTCTTGTAGTTGCTCTTTGTTAGATGCTGCAATTATGAGTGTGGTATCATCAGCGTAGGCGAAGATTGTTCCATGTGTAAGTGATAGGAGGATGCTGTTGATATAGATGATAAAGAGTGTTGAGGAAAGGGTGCTGCCTTGTGGTATACCGTGCGTGATCAGGCGGGGGTATGAGCGGGCGTGTTGGGTGAACACAGTTTGGAATCGTCTGGTCAGGTAGGATTTGAAGAAGGCAGTTGTATTATCGCTAAAGTTGAATTCATGTTGTAGTTTGTGAATGAGTTTTGCATGGTCAATGGTATCATATGCTTTAGACAATCGACAAAGAGTGCTAGTACGTATTTGCCTGGGCCTTTTTGTGACTGGATGTGGTTGAGGATTGTTTGAGTCCAGATGGTGGTATTGGAATGTGGGCGCAAAGCATATTGAGTGCGTGAAAGGATATCGTATCGGTTCAGGTGGTCCATGAGTTGTCGGTTGATGATTGTATCAAAAATTTTTGCGATAATTGGCAGAAGGGATATAGGTCTAAAGTTCTCTGGCAGTGTTCTATCTTTAGATTTATAAATTTCTGTTACTTTTATTATTTTTAGTACGTCAGGGTACTCATTTCTTTCTACTGATTTATTGAAAAGTTTGCTTAGGATCGGTGCAATATATGTGCTTAAATCTTGTATTATTGCAGGTTTTATTTTGTTTGTCTTCGGATTTATTTCTATCAATATCCTTAAGTGTTTTAGTTACTTCCTGTGTGGTTATATATTTTGGTCTGAAGATGCGGTGTTGTGTTGTTTACGTTCTTTTTGTTCTTCTTTTTGTTCTTTTTCTTCTTGGGTGATTTGAGCGCTTACCTTGGCTCCTACCGACGTGTAGTGCCTGTTGAGTACGTTCGCGATGTCTTTCGCATCTGTGTACACCTGTCCATCTACGCAGAGTCTTGTAGGTGATGTTTAGTAGCTTGCATTTGAGGAATAAGCATTCTTAAAGCATTCATTCTCTTCTTTGAATCGTGCTTTAGGTCCTCCATTAACTTCGTCATATATTCTTTTTTTGTTCTTTTTATTTCTCTATTAGTCTTATTTCTGTGTGCTCTATATCTGCTTTTGTTATAGTCAGTAGGCTTAGCAATCTTCCTTTCGTATAGTTCTCTTTTTCCCAATCATTTTTCTTATTTCTTTGCTACACCACTGCTTCCATTTTCTTTTTTATCAGATTTTTCGTATTTTTCAATTACATTCTTAATTGTTTTTTGTATTATGTTAAAGTAGGCATTAGGTGTTGTTTTGTTAAGTTCAGTGTCTAGTTTTTGCTCTAGTTCTGCCTTTATTTCGTTTAGTATTCTTTCCTTTTGTCTTCATATCTTTTATTACTTAGTCTTTTAGTGTTTTTCTTGTGTACGAAAGGCGTATGGAATACAGCATATATGTGGTGGTGGTCAGTGATTAGCACCGGCAGTGTATCAGCAGTGACATCTGTGCATATAGTTGTGAGAATCGTGTCAAGTAGCTTTTTGCTATCCCAGAATGTGTCAAGCTCTCGTGGGTTTGGTTATTGTTGTGTACAGGTTGTTGATAACAAGGAATTCACAGGTAGCATGGGTTGGGTGTAGTAAGTCTATGTTTAGATCACCAACCATTGTAATGGTGGTGTGTGGTGAGGTTGACATAATGGTGTCCATGTAGTTCTGTAGTGCAGGGAAGGATTCTGGATCAAGTGTTTGTGATGATGGTCGTTTGTATATGTGTAGGATGGCGTGTATAGGGTTGTTAAGGAGGTGAGTGCTGTGGATTTACATTGTCGTGGTGGATGCTTTTGAAAGTTTGCTGGTGTGGATTGTGACGTGCATGCTGTTTTTATAGTAGACAGATACATCAGGTGTATTGTGTGATATGTATGTTGGGATTGGAAATGATGTATGGTTTGTGTCTGGGTGGAGTTTGGTTTCGGTCGGTGATATGATGTCAGGTATGATTGGTATCTTGTGCATGTATCTTAGTAGAATTTCATGATTATTGGTCAAACCTCTTATGTTTGTGTGATAAATAGAAAAAGATTTAGTAGCTTAGGGAGAAGGGGCGTGAGGTTAGGACGTACTATTCGGTCTGGTGGGGCATCGGTTCGCTTCGATTCGGAGTTCATGAGCTCTTTGCGACTGCCTCAGCGGCAGCGGGCTGTGAACTTGAGCTGGAGGATTGGGAGGCCTTGGATCTGTGGGCTTCTTCTTATTCTTCTTCTTCTTCTTCTTCTTCTTCTTCTTCTTCTTCTTCTTCTTCTTCTTCTTCTTCTTCTTTGTCTCTTCTTCTCCTTTAATGAAAGCGAAAATGTACAGCGACTAAGTCAGAACTTAGTCAGAAATTGAGCAAGAAATGAAATATAAACTAGATATGATAGAGGAAACAAAAATGGGAAAATAAACATAAAGGTAAATATGAGGGGAGAAATAATGAAAGCGAAAATGTACAGCGACTAGAGTCAGAACTCAGTCAGAAATTGAGCAAGAAATGAAATATAAACTAGATATGATAGAGGAAACAAAAATGGGAAAATAAACATAAAGGTAAATATGAGGGGAGAAAAAGAGGGGAAAATATAAGAGGAAAACTAGATATGATAAGGATACAGAAAAGGCAGGGGAAAGGGGAAAATGAGATAAATAACTAAGAGATAAAGAAAAAGAAAAGAGGGAAAAAAGACTAAATATGATAGGGAAACAGAAATGCAAGAAAAAGAGAAAGTATGATGGAAGAAACAGGAAATAGAAAAAGGGAAGGAAAGACTATATTTGAAAAAGAGACAGAAATGAAAGATAAAAAGGAAAAAGGAGAGAAACGGCAAGAATAAGACAAGGAAAAGAAAGGAATACTATATACAAGGGAAGAAAAATACCAGAAACAAGTTCAGTGGGAGCGTGGCGCGTCCTACAGGCGCCGTTTGGCAGAGTCAATGATACGTGCATTGCCGCGCGCAGTTTCAGCCGCAGACATAGCACGAAAGTAGGGCAAGAGACCACGCGGGTTGAGAGGGAAATCATCGAGCATAGCATCAGCTAGTATGTCCCTCGCAGCGGGTAGCCCTCGAATAATGCTTGCGTAATACGCCTGAACCTGGCGTAAATAAGCTAATGCCTCACAAGAGCACCAGTTGGTTCGAGAACCCGATGGACAAGAGTTGTGCTTGTGCAGTAGCCAGTTGATCATATTGCCGATGCTTGACCATTTCACGTTGGGATGCCGCTGCAAGCGGAGTTGTTGCTGCAAGCCTTAGAGAAGATTAAGCCAGTGAGGAAGCAAAGCTGACATCATAATCACATTAGTGGGGCTAGTTCTACTGGGTCGCCACCAAACACGAAGGTCAGGATGTTCTCTTGTTGAGTCCTGAAAGTAGAGGTGATCAGGTTCAATCTCAACGACTGCGCCACAGCGTCGAAGGAAGGTAGCCAGCATCTTGAGGTAGCTGTCGTGTCTTCTGATGATGGCACCTCCAACTAGTGGACAAGTACGTGTCAGAAAATGATACGTAGCGCTTTCGGGTGTAAGTAGGTGCTGACAGGCAGGACAGTGAACGCCAGAGCTGGGAATGTCAGAAAGAGAGATTAGGGGCAATCTAGCTAGAAGTGCCGCTTCTATCTCAGCATCAGTGAGTGAGAGCTCAGGATTAGCTGGGATAGTTGAGAAGGGTAATGCACGCGCTCCTTCTTGGGCAGCCGATAGCATTAGTGCAGGGAAAGCGGGACCATGTTGATCACTTCCTTGTAGAAGGAGCCGATTGCGGAGTGTTGAGTAGATGGAGTGGGTGAGTCTACTCTGGAGGTGAGCAGGTGGGATGATGCCGGGCGTGAGCAACGGCCTGATGACAGCAGTTGGAACACCATTCCGTTATAGAGAGCAGTCAGTAAGAACGTCTCCATCGGTAGCCAGCAAACGTCTAGGATCCTGTTGCTCCGGGATAGCCCGAGAAGAAACAGCTAGCATCAGTGAGGAACTGTAAGCGGCGTGTGCCAAAAGGGATGTCTGTTGCGGGCAACAGGCTCCATACCTTCCTGGCAAGCGGATACGTGATTGTGCCAAGGGAGGTAGGGGAGTACTGATACCCAGGCGGGACGCAAAACATCGATAAGTCAGGTTATCAAAGTGATGCAGGCCCCGCATTGACAGATGAGGAGGCAGAACGCGCATGGTGTAACTCATCCTTCTTTGAACACACGTGTTGAGGATGGCAAGAGCTGAAGCAGTTGACAAACCAGGGTGAAGAAGCGCACGCATTGTAGGGGCATGAGATTCAGCTCTTGCAAGAGCCCATGAAGCAACTCCAACTGCCATCTCTGCATGAGATGAGCACGTGACATTGATAGCAGATCCAGGTTGAAGTGAGGCGATTTGTTCCGTTGCAGTGTCTGAAGAGTGTGGATAGTACACTACACCTCCAAGCGTAGGCCATGAAGCCACGGAAGATGTGATCAGATTCAAGTTGAAGAAGTAATGGTGCCAAAGGAGTAAGGTGACTCGATACAAAGGTAGCGCCTGGCGGTAGAAGGAGGCGTAGTTTTGGAACTGAGATCTGTAAGCCTCCGTTGTCTTGTTCAAGCAGTACCGCAGTTTGCCATATGACTCAGCCACGTCGGAAGGCGAGCCGATGATGTTGAAGTCATCAACGATAGCAACTCCGATAGCGCCACCAGAGAGAGAGAATTCTCAAAGATAGGCTGAACGCTGAGTGCGAAAAGTAAGCTTGCAAGGACGCAGCCCTGTTTGACTCCGCATTGAGATAGGAACGAGTCGAGGACAGAGCCATTGTGTCTAACAAGAAGAAGAGAGGGTTGCGAGTAAGCTTGAAAGATGATGCGCCAAATTGGTCGTAGCTGGGGAGTTTCGAGGACTCGTTTCAGGATAGCACTACGATGCCGTAGGTTGAAAGCATTCACGAAGTCTACACTAATCATTACATGATCAGGATGACTCTGCAGGTGAGCATTGGAGCTATGAACTGCAGCTTTTGGTCCGCCTGGGAATCCGACCCCAAATTAAATGATGGGAAAGATGGTGGGGAACTCAGATCGAACGTGCGCGACCGCAATAGTCGCTGCTAGCTTGATAAGGGGTGAGCCTGTATTGATTGGGCGGGGAGGATCAGTCAGTCTCGCGTGATGTGATTTCTAGGAAGCAAGCACAGGTGCCGCGTAGAGGAACAAACGTTCTATGGGCGTCAGGTCTCCATTCGCAATAGCACAAACGATAGAATGTGTGCCTCTAAGACATTCTGGATCCTTAGATAACGCAAACAGGATCTCGGAAGTGTAGCCGTAAAGTCCAGGTGAAGCTCCGGTGCACTGTCGAAGTAGGGATGGCGGGATGGCTTCTTTCTCTATGATGAGTCTCGGAGCATCATGTGGAAGGGCTGGTATGCTTTTTTGTTCAGGAGCAGGTGGATGTAACTGCTTAAGTTGCTCAATAACATGGATGTAACTGCTTAAGTTGCTCAATAACAGGAGCTGTTGGCGGCAAGAGTCCAGGACTAGCCAAAACGTTGGCAGCCCTTCCCAGATTCCTAGTACTGGATGATGCTAATTCTTCCGCGAGCCTTGTAGCATGGTTGAGGTGGCTGGTGGAAGGAGGATTTGTCTCATGTTGATTGCTTTCTTGTTCACTGCGGTCAGGCGGACTAGTTGGGAAGGGAGCGGTCCAAGTGTTATCATCAGATCATGAGAAGCAAGCTGTGTGTTGATTCTGTGTGTACCACCTCTCACGTGTCGCAGAAGTAGCGCAGGAGCACGGGTGATGTTGAGGAAAGCAGTCTTCCTAGCAAGTTGGTCGTCTGATTCAACAGCATCAGCATACTTGGTAAATACGCTGCGGAAAGCAGAATGTAAAAGCGGCCAAGCACGCGGGCGCACTTTCTTGTATAGCCGGTTAGTAGGCAGGAAACAACTCGGGTCGTAGCTCACATTTTCGTCTACAGTGGACACAACGGTAGGCTCGTTCACGACTAGGATTGGTAGAATGATAGGAGCCAGCAAATCAGTGTAGCATGCGCTTCCTGGTCTGGACCTATGACCCGCGAGCCTTGCGTACGGTTCATTGCAGTTGGGACACGTCTGAAGTCCTGCAGCTATTACAATCCACTTCTGCTCTGCTAGCAGCGGAGTGTGAACTCTTCTGAGGTGCAGCGCTATTGCTGCAGGAGTCGAAAATGGTCTCGCAGTGCATGAAACGGTAGAATTGATCGGACAAACTGTGGGGTAGACAAGAGCGTCATGATTGCAGTCACCAACAGTAGCCCCTCTCGTCTCGGACCATCGGGCCCGCTCATGTCTTCTTCTTCTTCTTCTTCTTCATCTTCTTCTTCTTCTTCTTCTTCTTCTTCTTCTTCTTCTTCTTCTTCTTCTTCTTGTTCTTCTTGTTCTTCTTGTTCTTCTTCTTCTTCTTTAATGAAAATTAAAATTGTACAGCGAGGAAGGTCAAAACTAAATCATCATCATCATCATCATCATCATCTTCTTCTTCTTCTTCTTCTTCTTCTTCTTCTTCTTCTTTCATAAAAATTAAAATCTTCTTCTTCCTCCTCCTCCTCCTCCTCTTCTTCTTCTTCTTCTTCTTCTTCTTCTTGTTGTTGTTGTTGTTGTTGTTGTTGTTGTTGTTGTTGTTGTTGTTGTATGTGTGTACGTACGTACGTGTGTATGTATGTATGTATGTATGTATGTGTATGTATGTATGTGTGTGTATATGAATGTATGCAATTCACTGAACTTCAGTGCAGTTGCTCTTGCTTGTCTGTATGTATGTATGTATGTATGTATGTTTGTATGTATGTATGTATGCATGTATGTATGTATGTACGTATGTATGTGTGTATGTGTGTGTGTGTGTATGTGTGTGTTTATGTGTGTATATATGTATTCATGTATGCGGGTATGTCTGTGTGTCTGTGTGTGTGCGTGTGTACATATGTATGTATGTGTATGTATGTACATATGTATGTATGTATGTATGTGTGTGTATGAATGTATGCAATTCACTGAACTTCAGTGCAGTTGCACTTGCTTTCTCTATGTATGTATGTATGCATGTATGTATGTATGTACTTGTGTATATATAAATGTATGTATGTATGCGGATATGTCTGTGTGTCTGTGTGTGTGTGTATGTATGTATGTATGTATGTACGTGTATTTGTGTATATGTATGTATGCATGTATGTATATATATATACATATATACATATATTATATATATATATATGTGTGTGTGTGTGTGTGTCTGTGTTTATGTTTGTGTGTGTGTGTGTGTATGTATGTATGTATGTATGTATGTATGTGTATGTATGTATGTATGTACGTACGTACGTATGTATGTATGTATGTATGTATGTATGTGTGTGTGTATGCACGTGTGCACGTTGCGTGTATTTATGTATGTATGTATGTGCATGCATACATGCATACATGCATACATACATACATACGTACATACGTACATACATACGTATGCATACGCACGTATACATGAATACATACATACATACATACATACACGTGTGTGTATGTATGTATGTATATATGTATGTATGTATGCATGCATGCATGTGTGTATGTATGTATGTATGTATGTATGTATGTATGTGTGTGTGCCTATGTTTATGTGTATGTATGTATGTATGTGTGTATGACACTATGTATGTATGTATATATGTATGTATGACACTATGTATGTATGTATGTATGTGCGTGTATGTGTGTGTATGTGTGTATGTATGTATGTATGTATAGCAACTTTATAACTCAATAACTCTGAGTAGAACAGTCGCAAACTATCAAGAAGACATGTTTGATCACCTTTTGAAGTACTGTTTGCCAAGGAATGATGTGCAGCCAAAGAGAAAAAGTACTTAAGAATTTCTTAGAACATTATCAAATAAGACATGATAAACAAGGCTGCATAGTTAGATTACAGAAAGACAGTGTAAGATTAAAAAAAAAATAGCTTTCGCTTCCTACTCTCTTCTTGTGCTTTTTTGACAGTTGGCTTGATTTAAAAAAAAATTCGATAGCGTTGTGCCATCCGGACACTTTTCCAAAAATTCGGGAAAGTTTCCATCCAATATGGTGAAAAGTTGTACCAAACTTCATTCGAGTCTTTTATAAAAAATATTTAATATTTTTTCAAACGGCAGTGAAGATTCTGAAAGCTGTTTACTTAAACTTTAATATAGTAAAGTTTTATGACTCGAATTGCAAAGCCGACATGTAGGCATCACCCCCCGGATAGCCGGTAAAAAAGTATCTTTTCCTAGTGACAGGTGCACCAGCTTGTTTTTCAGTATTATTTGTCCGGATTGGACCTGATGCCATTTTATTCCTGGTCTGTTGCCGTTTTCCTTTTTGGCTTCACTGAGCTAATATAACGAGACATCATTCTCATCTTTTGAGGACTGTGTTTGGTTGTATTACCGACTTTTTATGAGCTATCGTTGGGCATTATATTTGGAGTCCACATCACTAGGGTGATTTCTTTCTGCTTTGCCACACATGCAACAGAGTGAATTTTCACTGACCTGTCTCACACGGGGACGTCAGACGAAAACAAATACTCCAACACAGTTCCCTCATAACTCTTTCACAAAACAAATAATTTGATTGGTCTCAAGCAGGTGTCTCGTACCCTCTAGTCCAATCAGTATCTGTGTGCTCACAAGGAGACATCAGATACAAACTCTCTGTCGTTCTTGCTGTTCTCACACAGAGACCAAGAAGAAGGAGGTGGACAGAAGAGTGAAGGAACACACACAAAACACAAACAATCATAGGGACAGGAGCACAACACACTACCCTTCTAGTTTGTGTATTTATCTGCATTATCTCACACATACGTCAGAGTATTTTTGCAACTATCTGATCGTTTTCTAAAGGTAGGTCTGAGAACCTATCCGACCGACTATCGACTTCTCAAGGTAAGCTTTTCTAGCTTCTCTATTACTATCTGTGTGTAGGTCCAAGTGCGTCATACTAGGTACAATATAGAAAAGAAGGAGGAGAAAGTAATCTGAGTAAGGAGAACAAGAAATCGGAGAAAGTCTCAAAGACTTTTTTTCTCAAACAAAAACAAACATACAAACAGTGTTTCATAGAGGACAGGGAATCTCACTCTACCCTCTCTATTAGTTTCTCTCTTCACTAATCAATCGACTGAAGGAGGAACAGAACACAAACGAACAAAAACCAAACATAGGAGCTGACACTGTCCTCCTGTTGATCACTACTACGACATCATGTCGACAGAGACTGCCGAAGTGAGTGAATTCTCGCAGGCAGAACCAAGAAGAGAAGAAGAAGAAGCAGGAGGAGGAGGAGGAAGAGGACTGAATGAAGGAGGAGGAGGAGGAGATGAAGGAGTAGGAGGAGGAGTAGAAGAGGGCTGGGATGATGAAGGAAGATATGGAGGAGACGAAGATGAAGGAGGATTTGAACAAGAAGAGATGGGAGGAGGAGGAGCACATGGTAATCCCTTACCACCTGCCTACACGGGAGGAGGACGACGAAAAATGATCGACTTGATTCATAGTGATGGAGAGGAGATCACAGTGGAGGAACAACAGTGGGTGCAAGACCACTATGACCTCACTAAAAAAGAGTTTGATAACAAGATGGGGGGAGAGAAGGATACCTATGTGTGGATCCCTCAGGATCAAAGAAGAGAGAAAAGTCGTGCTAAAAAGCATGTCTATATCCTATTATCAAACACAGCACAGCTCCTCTGCAAACTGGTCTCTGATCCAGAAAAGAGAAAGAAGATACAGCATATCAAGTTTGGGGACACACACACCCACCTTGAATTACTCGATGCTATCTTTGGGGTGTACACTCAAACCCTGATTTGGGAACGTTCATACGGCCCACGATGTGAGGGTTACCTCCAGTACACAAACCCAAGAGCAACGGCCAGATTCCTCGCGACTGGTTAGGAGGCAGTCGATGTAACAAAAATGAAGACCAATCTGGGTTCGAAAAACTCGAGTGACATATTTCATTTTTTTACGATGGAAATGAAGGCCTTGGAGGAGGGGAAGGTAGAGATGGAAAAAAGCATTAAGGCAGCAGGAGAAACTCATCCTGTGATTGATGAGTTACAGAAGACCGACAGAGTTCTGACCAAGATCAGACTGTTGATGGGTGCGTTACTGCATAAGGAGGCATGGCAGAGATGGATTCCTACCAAGGATCACTCTGTCCTTAAATCACTATGTAACGCACCACCGGTCGCCAATAAAGCAGGTGTTGACCAATATGTGGAGAAATATAATTTTCTTAGATCTGCTTCTGAATTGGTTGCATTTATCACTCATGCTCAAAAGCTGGTGATATCTGAGAAGAAGAAGGCGAAAGAGAATGAGGAGTTCGAGAAGACGATGAGACTGGAAAGAATGAAAGCAAAAGTGAGTGGTGCAAAGGCACACCCTCCGACATATTTGACACCACCAGCTTCTGCCCCACCAGCCCCTGCACCCCCGGGTTCAACTACGGTGGTGGTCACAAACACGGAGAAGAAGGACAGACAAAATATCATAAATGCCTTCAAGGGGAAGAAAGGAGGAGTGGCAAGTCTCATGCTATATGCCAAGACGAGCTCAGACAAAGACTCTGATGCTTCGCTTTTGAGCAAGCTCAAAGAGATCAATGCCTGCATGAAGGCTTTTCCTTGCCACGAAACGCAGGAATACGAGGCCCTTGTTACTGTTTTTGACCAATCTCTAGTCTCGGAGGGATTTGATCTGACACAGTACAAGTTTTTGAAAAAGAAGGAGGAGATTAAGAGAAAAAATGCAACAGGCCTAGACGCTCAGTGTGAACTGGCGGTGGCCACACTCATTTCATATTTTCAATCTCATGGATACCAGCATCTCTGCACTGGTACTCTCATAGGATTTGAAATCTTTGAGACAGTGGCGATGAGTTTGAGGAGTGCTGTTGGCTTGGCGGCGACCCTTAACCTAGGTAGTTTCCTCCTATGGGCTATTCTATGGCCGCACGTCGATCATCCTCTATTTCTTCTCGGCGTTACACACAGTTAACCCGAGTAAGCTTGCTCAGCTCATACAACAATGCTCGACGTTTGGCTCAGTGAAGTCCAAGAACGTCCTCGAGACACACGTGTTCGAAAATACGGTTCAAAGCGTTGCTCCGTCAGCACTGTTTCAAGAAGTGATGAGTGCATGCTCAAACATGGACTCGCTCACGGAGGCACATACGGCACAGGCAGGCGGTGTACCTGTTGGCGCACAAGCCACGTACACAAACAGAGTTGCCGGTTGGAATAGACAGAGAGAGCCAGACCTGAAGACCGCATGTTGGAGGTGGTTCGCGGGCTTGCAGTGTAAGGCACAGATGGAGAACAGAGACTGCTCTTTCAATCATGATAGGCAGAACCCAACAGCAAGGGCAAATTTTCTGAGCAGGACGGAAGGCAAGGAACCTGGCCTTTTCAACATGCTTCAGATTGCCGCTGCGAACGAAGGTTGGTATGCCAATATGTGTGATGATGAGGAGTTACGAGAGGCAATCATTACCTACATGAAGAGGATGCAAGAGAAGAAGGAGGAAAGGGAGAGACAAAAGAACTTAAAGGCCTCTCAAAGAGGACGAGGAGGAGGAGCAGGAGCAGGAGGACGAGGAGGAGGAGCAGGAGGAGGATGAGGAGGAGGAACATGGAGAGGAGCCTCGAGGTGGCAAGGAACCCCTCAGAGAGGAAGAGGAGGAGGTCGGGGATATACCCCTTATGGAGGGAGAGCTGTTCGAGCTCCAGCCCCCCCACCCAGAGGAGGAGGAGGCTCATGGGCAAGCTCCAACCCGAATTTCGGTCGAGCTCAGGCCTACAACACTGCCTCGGAGATCGATACGTCATCCCACCCGGACACTACTCAAGGTAATAATTTCGAGGTGGTGGAATGACTGGAGGGGGAAGAAAAGAGGAAGGAGAAGACTGTGAAGTTTAACTCTAAAGTCACAGTGCTTTCTAATCACAGCAAAACGATACCCCTCCATACTCGGGTATGATACCTGGTATGATACCCCTGGGGTATGAGGGGTATGAGAGAGAGAAGGGGTATTATACCCTCATGGGTATGGGGGGGGGGGGGGGTATCAGGGTTATGAGGGGTATCGACCTCATACCGCTCAGGGACTTGGAGAAAATTTATTAGGGGGGGGGGGGGGTATGATACCCCTCAGGGACTTGGAAGAAAATTGAATAGATAGCATGAGGTGCGAGATGGGGTATGAAACCCCCAGATGGGGTATGAGGGACTTGGAGAAAATTTATTAGCCGGGGTATCAGATGGGGTATGAGGGACTTGGAGAAAATTTATTAGCAGGGGTATCGATATCAGATGGGGTATGAGGGACTTCGAGAAAATTTATTAGCAGGGGTATCAGGTGAGGTATGAGGGACTTAGAGAAAATTTATTAGCCGGGGTATCAGGGACTTGGAGAAAATTTATTAGCAGGGGTATCAGATGGGGTATGAGGAACTTAGAGAAAATTTATTAGCCGGGGTATCAGATAGGGTATGAGGGACTTGGAGAATATTTATTAGCAGGGGTATCAGATTTATTTATTAATAAGATACGCAACATGGTCCCACTGCCGGATCAATTACAATTATTAATTTGATATCGAGATTGAATTTTTTTAAGCTCTAAAAGTGGCAAGTATTTTATTAAAACAGTGAGTAACAGAGAGAAAATGAGGGGTATGAGGGACATAGAGAAAATGAGGGGTATGAGGGACATAGAGAAAATGAGGGGTATGAGGGACATAGAGAAAATTTGAGGGGTATGAAAGACACAGAGAAAATGAGGGGTATGAGGAACATAGAGGGAAAATGAGGGGTATGAGGGACATAGAGAGAAAATGAGGGGTATGAGGGACATAGAGAGAAAATGAGGGGGGTATGAGGGACATAGAGAGAAAATGAGGGGAGTATGAGGGACATAGAGAGAAAATGAGGGGTATGAGGGACATAGAGAGAAAATGAGGGGGGTATGAGGGAGAGAAAATGAGTGGTATGAGGGACATAGAGAGAAAATGAGGGGTATGAGGGACATAGAGAGAAATTGAGGGGTATGAGGGACATAGAGAAAATGGGGGTATGAGGGACACATAGAGAAAATGAGGGTATGAGGGACATAGAGAAAATGAGGGGTATGAGGGACATAGAGAAAATGAGGGGTATGACGGACACAGAGAGAAAATGAGGGGTATGAGGGACATAGAGAAAAAATGAGGGGTATGAGCGACATAGAGAGAAATTGAGGGGTATGAGGGACATAGACAAAATGAGGGGTATGAGGGACATAGAGAGAAATTGAGTTGTTTGAGGGACATAGAGAAAATAAAGGATATGAGGGACATAGACAAAATGAGGGGTATGAGGGACATAGAGAGAAATTGAGAGGTATGAGGGAGATAGAGAAAATAAAGAGTATGAGGAACATAGAGAAAATGAGGGGTGTGAGGGACTTAGAGAGAAAATGAGCGTATGAGGGACATAGAAAAAATGAGGGGTATGAGGGACATAGAGAGAAAATGAGGGGTATGAGGGAGATAGAGAAAATAAAGAGTATGAGGAACATAGAGAAAATGAGGGGTATGAGGGACTTAGAGAGAAAATGAGCGTATGAGGGACATAGAAAAAATGAGGGGTATGAGGGACATAGAGAGAAAGTGAGGGTATGAGGGATACAGAGAAAATGGCGGCAGGGACTTAGAGTATTACTGTCATGGTGTTGTCCCTGATCCTTCTTCTTCCACTTCTTCTTCCACGCCTTCCATTTCCTCTGTTGGGGTACAAGGGGTAGAAGGGCCCTGACTCATTGGTTCCGCCCCTGCAGTTTCTTGGTCCCCTGTTGGGTTACAAGGGCCCTCTTCTTCGTTGGAGGGCTACAGTGCAGAGAGAGAGAGAGAGTATATGGGTATGGGGTATAAGGGTATGAGGGGTATGAGGCATGAAGGGATATGACAGGGGTATTTTATTATTATCATTATTATTATTACTAACTGATAACTGGCTTCGCAGGGTTACCTGATAACTGGCTATGCCTCAACCTTGCTTAGCGATGCGTTCCATGAGCGGAAACGCGTACACCTGTCCACTTGCCGCTGCTTTAACACAAGTTCGGTATGATTTCAAGAAAAACCCTTGAGAGAGCAAAATTCCAAGAGTATCCCTGTGGTCGTGGGACATGCTGTTTGATTTACAGCTATCTGTAACCATAACATACCTTACCCGTTCGTCCTGTATTATTTTCAACAGGACTTTATGCTTATGGGCTGGTTTCCAACCTTTCCAGAACAAGAACACTGTTATGTTCTTGTTCCACTTCATCGCACGTGGTATTAACTCAACGTGAGGGGCTTCAGCTTCTGTACCCCATTGAATACAAGGAAACTCCTTCGACCACACAACGCGGTTTATAGACGCATTGTATGAACTTATTGAGCAGAAACAACTCTTATGTGAACAAACCCCTATCGATTTATCATGCGCGGCCCACAATACACCGTATTTTTCATACCTGCTGAGGAATGCAATCTCAAAACGTCTGGTCTCTATACCAGCGACTGCAGCCCAATCATCGCCCAAGGCAAAAAGAAGCACATCTCCCGATGCAACCCAATATCCAATAGACACATGTCTTTTTTTTCATCCCTGGGGATCCCTCCGAAACATGTCGCAAGGGATTCACTAGTCATAGTCCCACCGATCCCATCACCTACACTACCAAGGTCCCTAATACGTAAAGGTCCCCTCAACTGTTGCGCTAGTCGCACCCGCCAGGCAGGAGCGGGCGCAAGAAACCGAGGATTAGAAGTCCCACAATCCTCAACAACGCATACCGCTAAAGAAAACTGATTCTTTGTGCCACAGCTGTGACAAACCCAAGGTGGCATTTCCGATTCCACTTCCAACGCCGAGGTACCCTGCCAAACAGATTATTATTATTATTATTATTATTATTACTATTATTATTATTATTATCACACCCCGGGGTATCAGACAGGGATGACAGGGGTATCATACCCGGGTATAGGACAGGGGTATGAGACAGAGGTATGAGACAGGGTATGGGATAGGGGTATGAGACACCTTTTCCTTTTCCTCCGCAAGCTCCTCTGGTACCGCCTCTGATGGGGAACACTCTTGTGCGTCAGAGCCCTACAATACAAAGAGAGAGAGAGGGGGGGGGGGGGGTATATAGGGGTATGATGGGGGTATGCAGTGGTACCTTGGCGGTCGGTGTCGTCTTCCTCCTCTTTGCAGCTTTATTCTTCTCAGCCACAATTGCTCTTTTTCCGCCTATGTGGTATGAGACAGGGTATGGGACACGGATATGGGACAGGGGTATGAGACAGGGGTATGGGACCACGAGAAGTTGTAGTAGTGGCAGCAGCTGCAGCAGCTTTCCCCGCCGCAGCTTTCTCCTGCATTAACTTTGCAACCTCATCTTGCACATCTGATGGAATCTCAGAAGCTTGGCCAAAAGCAGCAGCAGTAGTAGTAGTAGTAGTAGTAGTAGTAGTAGTAGTAGTAGTAGTAGTAGTAGTAGTAGAAGAAGAAGAAGAAGGAGAAGTAGAAGTAGTAGTAGTAGTAGTAGTAGTAGAAGAAGAAGAAGAAGAAGGAGGAGGAGGAGGAGGAGGAGAAGGAGGACAATCCTTCGGCCACCAGATGTTGCAGGACTCTCCTTCGGGGAACACACCGGTAGGAGGTGTTGCGTCCTTTACCTTCAGGATTTTTTCCCGCGATGCCTTGCTCATGGTATCCTGCAAAAATTCGCACGGCCCCAAAAGACTTTCAATAGGCATGAAAGAAGCCAGCATTACCCACCCCTCCACTCTATGCTTCTTTCCACCAACTTCCTTCTGAAAGAAGCATCTCAGGGGCGGTTTTTCACCGATCTGCATCATGAGAGAGAGAGAGAGAGAAGAGGTATGGGACAGTTGGGTATGAAGGGGGGTATCATACCCCGGGGTATCAAACCCCTGTACCAGACCCCGGTATCATACCCCGGGGGTATGGGGGGTATCATACCCCGGGGTATCAAACCCCTGTACCATACCCCGGGGTATCATACCCCGGGGGTATGGCAGGGGTATGGGACAGGGGCATGAGAGGCAGGGTATGAGGGTATGCGGGGGTAATATAGGAGGGGTATAGGAGGAATGTGGGGGTATGGAGGGGTTTCATGGAAGCCATCCGCATACTACCTTGCTTTGCACACGCACATACCCCGGGGTATCATACCCCAGGGGTATGGTAGGGGTATGGGACAGGATGAGAGGCGGGTATGAGGGTATGTGGGGGTAATATAGGAGAGGTATAGGAGGGTATGTGGGGGTATGGAGGGGTTACATGCAAGCCATCCGCATACTGCCTTGCTTTACCACGTGACCCATCACTTAGAGGAATCGCTGCCCGCCTGCACATATGCAGCAGAGAAATAGATAGATAGATACAGAGAGAGAGAGAGAGAGAGAGAGAGAGAGAGAGAGAGAGAGAAGAGAGAGAGAGAGAGAGAGAGAGAGAGAGAGAGAGAGAGAGGTATCAGAGGGGTATGCAGAAGGGGTATGGCGGGGGTATGCAGGAGGGGTATGACCACTTTGGGAAAAACTTTCCTGAATTCGATCGCCCTCTGCGCAGCGGGACTCCGTCTGCCTTGGTTTTCCACACATTTTCAGCACCTCGTTCGCTTTCCGTGATTTCATGGCCCAAGTACGTCACCAAAACCTATGCGAGGATATATGGGGTATTGGCGGGGTATGTGCGGTATGGGGGGGGCGGGGGGGACCTGGCCCTTTTTATTGACCAGCTGGGACATGGGGACGTCGCTCCCATCATCCCGGTGATAGGCTTCGTAGGTGTGGAGTAGCTCCTTGGGATACTGCACACACAACGAGAAAGTGACATGTGACGGGGATACAGATAGGTATATGTAGAACAGACCGATCGCAGAAGATTAGCTGAGGTCGTCAATTTGTCGTAACGTTCAATCACGACTACATTGATGGTGATGCAATTCTTGACGCAGTCTGCGTCTTCGTCCTTCGGCCAAGGATGATTGCAAACCTTTCGAGGGGTATGACAGAGGTATGAGAGAGGCGAGGTATGACAGGGGTATGAGGCAGGGGTATGGGACAGGGGTATTTTACTATGAGACAGGGATATGGGACAGAGGTATGAGACAGGGGTATTGCATACCTCGCACACCAATACGCGGTCCTCCTTTCCTTTTTCCTTGCGGTCCTCCTTCTTTCCTTTTCCCTTGCCCTTGCGCTTTCCTTTTCCCTTGCCCTTGCCCTTGCGCGGCCTCCATTCCTCATCCTCGTCACTCCCAGCCTATAGTACAGAGAGAGAGAGAGAGAGAGAGACAGAGAGGGAGGGAGGGAGGGAGAGATGCCTTCGATTTCGCATTTTCGACGCGCAGAAACTCCAGATAATTTCTGTCAATTTTTTTTCCCATCTAAAAAAGTTAACCACTCCCTTTCCTTTTCTCGGAGATGTGCATATGCCTATCAGAGAGAGAGAGAGGGAGAGGGGGGGGGGGGGGACAGGGTATAGGGGTATGAGGGGGTATGGGAGGGGGTATAGAGGTACCGTTCCTTTTCCCTCTTCCTCGTCTTCTGATAACACGAGTTTCTGGAGTTTCTGGCGCTATGGTGCAGAGAGAGAGAGAGAGAGGGAGAGAGAGAGAGAGAGGGAGGGAGAGAGACAGTAGGGGTATGGGATATAGGGGTATGAGGGGGTATGAGAGGGGGTATAGGGGTATGAAGGGGTACCTTGCGCGGTGCCTTTTGTTGCTCGTGGTCGTCCTTGTCTGAGTCAGAGCCCTACAGTGCAGAGAGAGGGAGAGACGGGGGGTATTAGACGGGCGGGGGGGGGGGGGGGGGAAGGAAAAGGTACCCCTTTATACCCTTATACCCCCTCATACCCCTTTATTATGTATTATGTATAGGGGTATGAGGGGGTATGGGAGGGGGTATAGGGGTATAAAGGGGTACCTTTTCCTCCCCCCCCCCCCCCCCACCCACCCCTCTCTCTCTTTCTCTCTCTGCACTGTAGTGCTCCCTCCTGTACTAGTACACGCTCTCATACCCCCTCATGCCCCTACATTACATACTACTATACACCACCCCCCCACACCCCTCCCCTCGGGGGGGGGGGGGGGGTATAGGGGTATGGGATATGGGGGTATGAGGGGTATAGGGGTACAAAGGGGTACTTGGGGTTTGGACGCGTTGCTAGTGTCTGCATACTTCGGTTCCGCCTTGCTACTGCAAAAGAACCTGTTTCAGAGCAAGGAAAGCCATGAACACTTAGAATTCATACCCCGCCTCTCATACCCCTGTCATACCCCTCTCAGAACAAAGAAAGGCATGAACACAGATATGTAAGTAAAAATGCCATAGGTATGTAAGTAAAAATGTAAGTTACTTTCCATGGAATTCTATCTTTCCCAGCTCTGGTACTTTAGGATCCCGGCGACTAGGTTTTTTCATCGGGATTTCCCTCAAATATGTCACAGTCAACACTCCAAGGCGGATTTACTATATCTGAGGCGTACTGATGCAGCTAATGGCATATCCTTAACGGACATAAGCCTCCAATACCCTTGTTCGAGGTCCTCCACCCCCCCGTGTCAGTCTCTCGCCTGATGATCGGGGCCGCCGATGGAGCTCCTGAGGGCAAGACTGCACTAAGCCGAGGTCATTCCGCAGTCCCAGCAACCTCTTGCAAGACGTCACCGAATGTGCAAGTGCATACACCAAGCGCGGTTGCTAGAGCTGCCTCGAAACCCCACCCATAACAATCTTATGTCTGCTGGGTCCTGGGCTATCAACCAGCATATGCGGAGTTTAAGATCTTTTACGCGCGCAACGACCCTCCTCCCCAGCATCTACCACCAAAGGGTTATGAGTTGGCGTCACAGTTTAACGCCTTGAGGCCATTGGGCTGAATAATGATAATAATAATAATAATAATAATAATAATAATAATAATAATAATAATAATAATAATAATAATAATAATAATAATAATAATAATAATAATAATAATAATAATAATAAGGGGTATGGAGGAGGGGTATGAGAGGGGTATGATACCTATATTTTAATAATAATAATAATAATAATAATAATAATAATAATAATAATAATAATAATAATAATAATAATAATAATAATAATAATAATAATAATAATACTGATAAGGGGTACGGGAGGGGTATGGGAGGGGTATGATACCTATATTTTAATAATAATAATAATAATAATAATAATAATAATAATAATAATAATAATAATAACAATAATAATAATGATAATAATACTGATAAGGGGTATGGGAGGGTATGTGAGGGGTATGGAGTATGGGAGGGTATGGAGGAGGGGTATGATACCTATATTTTTTAATAATAATAATAATAATAATAATAATAATAATAATAATAATAATAGTGCTTCTCTGTCAATGGCTGATGCATTTCTGCACATGCGCCTCCATCGTCTCACCCGTGAGGGGAGTACGAAGAATTGACGATAAGCTCTAATGACACCCCCGCAAGGGCAGTTCCAACACTTCCAGACGGGCCGGTATGTTCAATGAAAATACTGGTCCAGAAATAGACCGGTATGTTCAATGAAAATACTGGTGGCACCGACGGGAATCGAACTGGCGACAGGGCCCAGATGGTAGAACTTGACCACTGGGCTATCACGGTGTCCAATAATAATAATAATAATAATAATAATAATAATAATAATAATAATAATAATAATAATAATAATAATAATAATAATAATAATAATACTGATAAGGGGTATGGGAGGGTACGGAAGGGGTCCCGGTAATACTATGAGAGGGGTATGATACATATATAATAATATTATAATACTAATAATAATAATAATAATAATAATAATAATAATAATAATAATAATAATAATAATAATAATAATAATAATAATAGTGCTTCTCTGTCAATGGCTGATGCATTTCTGCACATGTGCCTCCATCGTCTCACCCGTGAGGGGAGTACGAAGAATTGACGATAAGCTCTAATGACACCCCCGCAAGGGCAGTTCCAACACTTCCAGACGGGCCGGTATGTTCAATGAAAATACTGGTCCAGACGGATCGGTATGTTCAATGAAAATACTGGTGGCACCGACGGGAATCGAACTGGCGACAGGGCCCAGATGGTAGAACTTGACCACTGGGCTATCACGGTGTCCAATAATAATAATAATAATAATGATAATAATAACAAGCCCTATTTGAGATGTAAAAAAAAAGCCGCCACTCCCAATTCGGATACCTGAGGTAATCGGGAAGCAACCGAGGATTGCCACGGGTGTAAGTAATGTAGCGCCTTCGGGTCTGCTACCTTACCGAAACCCGTGGGTCCGTGTTGTTGCTACCATCTCTACTGGTACCGATGCCGGAACCGGCCGATGTCAACCGACACCTGCCCACAGTTGACACCCGATCTCACTGGGCAAGACAATAATAATAATAATAATAATAATAATAGTGCCTCTCTGTCAATGGCTGATGCATTTCTGCACATGCGCCTCCATCGTCTCACCCGTGAGGGGAGTACGAAGAATTGACGATAAGCTCTAATGACACCCCCGCAAGGGCAGTTCCAACACTTCCAGACGGGCCGGTATGTTCAATGAAAATACTGGTCCAGAAATAGACCGGTATGTTCAATGAAAATACTGGTCCAGAAATAGACCGGTATGTTCAATGAAAATACTGGTGGCACCGACGGGAATCGAACTGGCGACAGGGCTCAGATGGTAGAACTTGACCACTGGGCTATCACGGTGTCCATAATAATAATAATAATAATAATAATAATAATAATAATAATAATAATAATAATAATAATAATAATAATAATAATAATAGTGTATCTCCTGCCAATTGCTGAGCCAAAAGGCCATGTGCATCCAGTCCTCCATTCCATAAGGAAAGTCTCCACACCAATCGGTGGAATAAAGGAAGTGACGGCATAGAACATTACTCTAGGAGCTTTATACCAATCAGCCCATGGAAAGGACCGATGGCCTATGTACTCCCTAAATAATAATAATAATAATAATAATAATAATAATAATAATAATAATAATAAAACACCGAGTCATGTTTGTGTGCAGAAAAGAGAAAGTCAAAGCCGTATACCAATGCGAACCACATCGGCGAATGCAACATCGTCTCGGGCGCCACTGTCCAGCCTGGCCAGGACAACGAGGACACCGAGGACGAGGACAAAGACGAGGAGGAGGAGGGGGGAGAGGGAAGAAAAGTAAATCTAAAAACAAGAAGTCAGAGCAAATCAAAGTCCTGAAAAAAAAATTTAAAAAACTGAAAAAAAAAGTCATAGCAAAGACAAAGCCAAACAAAACACCCGAGGGGGAGCCGGAACCGTCACCAAAGAAGGAGGGAGAGAAGGACGCAGAGGAAGAGCAGGAGCAGGTGGAGCAGGCCGCAGACGCAGAGACAGCGGTCGAAACCATCGATTTTACCTCTCATACCTCTGTCTCATACCCTGTCCCATACCCCTATCTCTCTCTCTCTCTCTCTCTTTCTCTCTCTCTCTCTCTCTCTCTCTCTCTCTTGATGCAGGTCGTGGATTTTACCAAGGTCACCTCAAAGGAGAGCGAGAAGGCAGGCAAAAAGCACAAGACGGAGACCCCAACAAAAGAGAGGGGTAGTGACCGCAAAACCGTGCTGGTGGAGACCCCAACAAAAGAGAGGGGTAGTGAAAGCAAGGATGGATGGGATTGGGTGATGCAGCATGAAGGGAAAGAGTTGCGTGGCTGCGTTCTGAAAAACTTTCCCAGTTCCGGTGTCGCGTTGGTCTCGGTAGTACCCTTGTACCCCCGTCATACACTTATACCCCGCTCATACCCCATACCCCTCTCATACCCCTGTCATACCCCTCTCATACCCCGCCCTGTATGTGTTTGATACTGTGCAGCTTGACGAGAGGGTGCCGGAGATGGTGGGGCAAGAAGGTGTCCTTGTTAGCATGGACCCGTTGAACGATCCTGAGCTTGAGAAGAAAATGAGCGTGGCAGATTTCAAGGTGGTACAGGCACAAGAGAAATCTGGTCTTGTAAAAGATGCTTTTTGGTGGGAGAAGTGGCAAGGCCCTCTGGTGATGCTGCTGCGTTCTGGGGCAAACCTGGTGTGTCCGAAGTCGGTAGTAGACAGAGAAAATGAAAAAAGATAGAAATTCGGTAAAAGGCATCGAAGTCAAAATGAACAGCGGCAGCGCTGTGGCAAACCCAACAGTGAAACTAGACAAAGGGTTTTTTTGGCTTGACGACTCGTTCCGCCGGTCACACTTGCTAAACAGAGTTCCAGCCCAATGGCCTCAAGGCGTTAAACTGTGACGCCAACTCATAACCCTTTGGTGGTAGATGCTGGGGAGGAGGGTCGTTGCGCGCGTAAAAGATCTTAAACTCCGCATATGCTGGTTGATAGCCCAGGACCCAGCAGACACCAGATTGTTATGGGTGGGGTTTCGAGGCAGCTCTAGCAACCGCGCTTGGTGTATGCACTTGCACATTCGGTGACGTCTTGCAAGAGGTTGCTGGGACTGCGGAATAACCTCGGCTTAGTGCAGTCTTGCCCTCAGGAGCTCCATCGGTGGCCCCGATCATCAGGCGAGAGACTGACACGGGGGGGTGGAGGACCTCGAACATGGGTATTGGAGGCTTATGTCCGTTGAGGATATGCCATTAGCTGCATCAGTACGCCTCAGATATAGTAAATAATAATATTATTATTATTATTATTATTATTATTATTATTATTATTATTATTATTATTATTATTATTATTATTAGTGGCACCGC